>CAJUYH010006831.1:0-19061 GCA_910591685.1 Galerucella tenella
AGTCTGCATATGTTAATGCCGATATATTTCTTCATTGGCTGAAAACTTATTTCCTGCCAAGAAAACTGAATGGAAAAGTCTTACTTATTTTGGACGGACATGCTTCCCACACAAACTCTCTCAGTGTGTTGGTGTTTTCGGAAGCAAATGATATCAATCTTTTGTGCCTACCAGCGCATACAACCCATTTCCTGGAGCCATTGGATCAATCCTTTTTCAAGTCCTTAAAGAGCTACTATTATTCGGCCTGCACTAGCTTCATGAAAGCAAATCCTAAGAATAATAGGACAGAAAGGAAAAAACTGAAGCAATCTGGTCAAGAAAATACCAGAGTTGACGGAAGTATTGTCTCTGCTAAGAAACTGCAACTCAACCCGTGCCAAAACAAAAAATGTGGTAATGACTGTGGTTCAATAAGTGAAGAAAGAAGACACCAGATTTTTGAGCATTATTGGAAACTATCTGCAGTAAGACGTAAAGACTGGCTAGTATCTTTATGTCAAAAAACAACCGTAAAACGGAAGCGTTCCACTGAGTCAGTAAAGCGGAACTTCACTTTCAAATACTTCAATAATGAAGGTGAAGGAAAGAGACCAGTGTGTGCTCAGTTTCTGGCTGCAACTGTAGATATGTCACAGAAATTGATCTATTACACTGCCAGTAATGCTCGAATGGGATCGGCTAAAGAGGATTTACGTGGAAAATGTGAACCACCAAATAAAACCAATGAATCTACAAAGAACTCTATAATGAATTTTATAAAAAGTTTACCAGCTATGCCCTCACATTATTGCCGAAGGGACTCAAGTAGAATTTATCTTCCACAAGAATTCAAAAATGTTTCCAACCTATACAACATTTATAAGAAACGATATGTTACTGCTTTTATGAGAGTGGCACACGTGAAGTTTACTGTTTTTATTGGGATGAATGAAACGGGAAAAGGGTAGCTAATAACACAGCAACTATTTTGAATAAATATATAAATATTGTAGACGAACGTGGAACGGTTAAGAATTTACTGTTATATTGCGATTGTTGTCCTGGTCAAAACAGCAATCGAGTAATTTTAGCCATGATTCACTCAACTCTTCAAAATTGCAAGAACATAGAGACTATACAAATAAATTTTTTGTTGACCGGGCATACGTATATGCCGGTTGATTCAATACACTCAGTTATTGAAAAGACTGTAAAAAGGTGTATCATTTATGCTCCTTCACAATGGTTTACTGTGTTTACCACAGCAAGACAGGAACCTCATGCACCCTATGAGGTCGAATTAACAGGGTTCATAGTCATTTTACAAAATAAAATTCCCTGACTTTTCCAGGTTTTCCCTGACCCACAATATTTTTTCCAGGTCACTTTTAGGTATCCACTAAAAAAGTAAGTCTGTGGCAAATGATATTCTTTCTAAGCTTACCCCTACCTCCCCACACACTCACACTTAAAAAGTTATTTTCATTCAAACCCATAGTACACAGGGAAGAAGCATCACGTTTGAAAAAACCAATACATATAATTCTCATTTTTATAAACAAAATTTAGAAAAAATCTGAATGGAATAAACCGAGGAATAAACACACAAAAATATTGAACAAATAAAAAAATATAACATAAAAACAAACAGTTAGGTATACAAATAAATAAATGAAACTCTTCAGGACAAAAAACCCAAGATTCGCATCACAAAATCTGCAGGGTAACAACAAATTATTCCCTGCAGATTGGCCAATTCATTAGAAAAATTAGGTAACAATAGTACTTAACGTTTGTCTTAGGTCATTAATTATTATTAAAGACTAGCTATTTGATTCGTTTTCAATTTTTCTCTTTTTAATCGAAATTATAGATTTTACTCTCAGCTTCCCTTCTTCTCTTTTTAACTTTAACTTTTCAATTGAATTTTTATTTTATTTTTCGAGAAAGTCTTTATGTTCTGTGAGTCATTTTTGATTGTAGTCGTAGTTTTTAGCTCCTCCTAAAAAATGTTCATCAGATGCAAGTTTTTTAAATTGACAAAAACTTTTTTCTGCTTGCCTACTCGTTAATATGTTTATCGTAAAAGTATTGAATCAATTTATTTGCATTTTGTGCAGAATCCATAAATATTATTGGGTCAAAACAGGTAGGTTAGGTTAGGTTTGTGGTGAGTGGGTCTATAAGGCCCTCCACTGCGACTCACAAGAGTCTATTGTGGCAAAACAGGTAATATAATTTGCCAAATTATATTTTATGCATGATCTTTCAGAAATTTTTTTACTGCTGCTACAAGAAATTTTTGATATTCTTTCCAAAATCTTACTAGTTCTACTTCAGAAACCTTTAATATCGTGTCCCAGTTAGCTCTCTTTTTATTTCATAGGTATAAAAAATAATAAAGGAATGGTTAAAGTTTATGGGGAACGATCAATAGTTTTATCTAAACTTGAAGGGGAAAGATCAATAATTATTTTCCAGGTAGGGGAAAAATTTCCCTGACATTTATGGTTATTTCTGTTGAAATTGATGTTTTCCCTGACCATCTTTAAATTCCCTGACTTTTCCAGAATCTCCAGGTTTTCCAGGTCGCTATGAACCCTGATTAATGACATACAAAGATTTTTTCAAATGGGACGTAATTGGGGACAAATATTTCAAAGGAAATTTCGTAGGTAAAATAAGTAAAATTCGAGTAGCAACATTCAAAAAAAAGGAAACTAACAAAATTTTTGTTAAATACTCAATGAATGATTCTGCTGAATAACATCTTATGGAGGTTCAATTAAAAACTAAATGTGTTCTTACCGCCTGTTACCATTCGCCGTTGCCTATATCAAAGGCCAAATTTGATGACCTACAAAAACTTTGCAAAGACAAAGTGATACCTCCACCGTTTCATTGTAAGTATTTGAATATTTTATGTGCCAATAATGTTAAAGATAGTCTACCAGACACGGATATAGAAGATGATAGTCAAGAATAAGAATCCACTGCTAATGATTTTATTTTAATATTTACGATCAACACACGTATACGGTATTCTATTTTTTTGTTGAAGATGTAACATTACTGTATTTGAGTGTAATAAATAGTTGTTTTCTTGAATATTTCATTTTCACACTAATAATAATTATTAATATAAGCTTCTTTGCTTTACTGAATTGAAATATCATTACGTCGTTTGTGCAAATTGGTCATTTTTGAAAACTGCCTTCGGAATAGGTTAGGCCAGTATGTCCGATTTAGCTAGAAGCAAAAATGATACTTACCTCATTTTATGTGATTTAGAATTAGCTGCAATGGTTCACTTAGGCCGTTTTACCTGATATTATTTACGTAACCATTTTGGGTAACCGACAATAATAAAAGAAAAATTTTACATAACTTTACTGTCCACTCAAATATATATGTTAGAATATTATAATTATTCATATATTTTTTAAACACATGCAATAACTAATGAATAACAATTTTTTTTTTGGAAAAAACAAACTTTAAACCATTCCTCTGTAAAGTCGATAATCTGGCGCATACCCCTTATTGCCTTTCAAGCGACGAATGTTAATTATTATTTAAGACATTTGTCATTAGCTCTAGGAATACATTTTCTACTGGTCCGTCTCTCCCGATGTCCATGGTCCATCTAAACCGGAGAAGGTCCGCCTAATCCGAATTTTTTGCAATTATATTTTTTCAGTTTTATCTTTTTGAAAATACTATTTTCTAGTTTTGTTATCACCAACCTGTACTTTTGTATGTAATAAATACTTACACGAATATTCAGAATCTTACTAAACATGTCGGTGAAGTTTTGTTAATCTCAATAAAAGTGGTCCAACTACACCGGACTTACCCTATCCCTTCTTTCTTTACCTACTTGCTAATTCGAACAAAATCTCCTTTTTTAAATTTAACGGTCTTGTATCAATTTATTTCACTGGGAATGACACCTGTAGTGGAATGTCTTGTATTATTATATTTTTTGACGATATTAGGTAGATCCTTTGTAAGATCCTTGCATGCTAAACTGTTTCCATAGCATATATTTTAGAGTACGAATTACTCGCTCTGCTATACTTGCTTTTAAATTGGAGAATGTGCTGAAATGGTTAATGCCATATTTTTTCATAAGCTCTTGAAAATTCTTATTATAAGATTCAGTTCCGTAGTCAGTTTGAAGATTTTTTGGTCTAGGATATGCTTCATAGGTTTTTCTTTTAATCGCCTCAGCCCACACATATTTACTGAAAGCATTGATTACAAGTGGGATATAATTGTAGCCCCTATTAGTTTTTGAATAGGGAGTCATAATAGCCAAATCAGCTTGTATCAAATAATGTACTTCTTTAATTACAACATGTCTTCTTCTATAATTGATTCTTGCCGGTTTATGTGATTCATTTACAACTTGTGCTTCACTCATTTTTCACTGCTGAACTATGAATTCAATGCAAATAGAAGGAGGTGTACCCAATTTAAAATGGATTTTATCACCTTCCTTGAAATTAATACCACGAATTTGATTGAATTTGAACGATTTACCATTAACTAAAACCTCCCAGTCTGCAGAGTAATGTTCAATTTTAGCATCATAGGGGAAAAGTTGTACCCGCCTAATCAAACACATAATAATCCTTATTTATTTTAGTTTTCTTTTCGCCTTTCAATCGAATAATGTTTTTAACATGATAATCAAAAGAGTCACAAATATAAAATTGTGCACTTAGTTTTGGAACTGACCAAGACGACGGTGCCGACGATGATGATGATGATTGCAAATAGTGTTGATTAAATCTATTAAGAGGCATTGTTGGAATGGTGCATTTGTTTGAAAAGTACTATATTTATAATTATGTAGAGCTCACCACTTGAAGAGGACATTCTAAGACAAGTTCAATATATGGATGATAATTTTTTTCTTTACCTATACCAATTGAAATCTTTTCACCCTTTGTTATGGATTGCTGGTTGAGAACGCTCAAATTTTGAATTTTATTTTTATAAAGTATTAATACTTCAGTTGGTGGTATGTTGTTATTGATATTAACCACTTTTCCACCTACTGGAAATAGTTATTTTCCTAACAAGTGCCGAAAGTGATACTTTCCCGCACGCGACTGCAGTTGACACGAACGACACGAAGCGGAGTTCGGGCAAGCGGTCAAGGGCGGGAAAGACACTTCACGCATGAGTTAGGAACATTATTTGCAACCCATTTTTCAAAATTTATTTTATTTTAACATACATATAAAAAACTTAAACCAAAAACCATTATTATTATTATCAATTATTATTATAAATATTATTATTAGAAACACAATTTGTTGCATTCTGTGAATTACTTAAAATTGGCGGTCCAGTGGAGTTATTTGGTGTTAACTGGTGGGTGAATGACGTTGATGAGGATGACATCGTTTGCAGGTCACATAAAGATGACGATGAAGGTGACGGCAACAATTTTAAGTCATTTGTAGATGGAAGAATTTCATTTGATATATTTTTCTTATATCAAACCCGGGTGGTTTGATAAGTGTTTTGTGACACTACTTTAAGGAATGTACAAGGTTGTATCAAAATATTTTCATTATTCTATATTTTCAGAAAATTAAAAATGCAACAAAAAGCTAGAAAACATGTTGATTTTATTTGATGGACTATTTATTCACCTGGTGTAAGAATAGTCATAACTTCCGAAAAAAAAAACTTTCTAATAAGGTCAAAATTTGCATAATTTTACTTTCCCGCACTAGTGCGGGAAAGTGGGTTAAAGCGCACGGTAGTAGAAAAAGTATATTCAGTATTATTGTTGCGTCTCTGTTATATTTCATAATATGTCATGTCTCTGTTCTAATATATTATATTTATTATACAAGAACCATTAATGAATATTTATGTTACCACTCTTGAAACCGAGTTCTGTTTTATCTCATCTCCGGTAACAGATATACAAATGGTCAAAGTTAAAAACATGATGATATGATAAGTTAACGGTTCGGGGAAACAAAGATGCCTGGTTTTTGGAAATAGGGCGATGTGGTAATGAACAGTTTAGTATAACCGTAGGACTGAATAGAGTAAAGGTCACTTTTTTTTGCGTAATACTTAAGCTTTTGTGCATATAGTTTATATATTAATGAATAAAGTAATTAAGTAAATATTGCTGAGGTTTTATTTGGCCAAACAAGTACAAAGCAAAAATATTAGTGACCTAACTCAGTGACAAATAAGTGAAAAGTTAAGTAGCCTAGTCATAATCGGAATAAGTTTGTGGCAGATCAATTACAAAATATTGGAGCCGGAGTTTGAGGAGTGCAGCAGCTTCAGGTGATAGTGTAGTTAATAAGTGAACAATCAAGTAACAAGTGACGACGACGGAATCGTCAACAATGATAATAGGTGGCTGGTAAGTGAGTAAATTTGTTAGTACCAGTTGACAATTCGATTCAATAATAAATATTTCTAAATGATATTTGGCCACAGTAAATATTAATTGATAGGTAAAGGTTCGAAATAAATAGTAATATATAAATAATAAGTTAATGTACCTTCGTCCTACGATATAATAGTAGTTGTCAACACAAATTTTGTGTTAGATAATATACGTGCTTCAGTGTTGTCAGGAATCAGTAGTGAAGATATTATTTCATGATGAGTTCCAATAAAGATAAAAAAGAGTTACTTAAAAAACTCGAAAATGAAAAACAGAAAATAATTGCACAATCAGACAGGTTTCATGATTTTATCTCAAACAGCGATAAATTTACCAGTAAAATATATATTAATGGAAGATATTCCAAATGTGAAAATTTGTGGGATAAGTTTGATACCGCACAAGTTGAACTCGAATGTGTAGATGAATCAGAAAAAAGAGATCGGGTACTGTTTGAGGAAAAGTATTTTGAAACTATTTGAAGAGCTCTTGAAAAATGACAATGTTCCATCCAGCAATAATAGCGGAAGCAACAATAATCAAACTATACAACTAAGTTTTGTAAAGTTGCCTCCTCTAGACTTGCCCACCTTCAGTGGAAATTACGATGCGTGGGTAGGCTTTTATGATAGTTTTGTTGCATTAATACATTCAAATAATTCATTGAGCGGAGCCCAGAAATTTTATTACTTAAAATCTTGTTTGAAAGGAAACGCTGCTCAGGTAATTCAGTCCATAGAAGTGAACGATGTTGATAATATGAAATGCCAGCTAAGCCTAAAAAAATCTCTTCGATAAACTAGTGAAAACCCCATCTCTTTGGAGCAATTAATAAGCTGGGCATTTATGTTTAAAATCAGTAACTCTTATTTGGGACACCTTGTATATATTTTCGTTTGAAAGATATTTACTTGGTTCCATACTTTATTCCAACCCTGTATACTCTATGTCTGATACCATAATGTAGAAATGAAAAGCGTGTTGCATAACTTAAAATGAAAAGCGTATTGGATAACTTTTGTTTTCTACATTTATACATAAAAATGAGAGTTGTATAAAGCAACAACCAACAATATATATAAAGTATTCATTATTACTTAAGAAGAAACGAATAATATCAGATTGATAATTTTACTTCACAAGAATTAAGAAAATTACCAGACGGCTTAATATCGAATACGCATGTATGAAAGTTCTTTACATTTCAGCTTTTATTGTTGTTGGTTTGATAAACGCAAATCATTCAACAAGTATTCTAGACAACTTAATTCCTTATCATCGATTTTTTATAATTTTTTGTTTGAAACATCCTGCCATAGCATTTAAAAGACATTCCGGAGACGTCATGAAATGGACATCTTATGAACATATTTGAAAAGACATATTTGGCATTTCTGTTTCAAGTCTTTAGGTATACAGACTTGAAATGAACATGAATAAGACGTCTTCAACCCATTTATGGCCAAGGCATTGAAAATTATTAAATCTCTTGAAATGTTTTTATTGACAGACACATAAAAAGCATCAATTGAGACTAATTCAGCTTAAACAAAAATATCAAATTATTTTTAACAAAAAAAACGTAAGTGCGTATACACACCTTTGGCACATAGTATGTATGTATGTATGTGTGATTTTTGGGGTGACATTCACTGAGACCTAAAAGATCTATTGTGCCCCCTTACTTCTACTCAGTTTCTGAGGAGAGTCTCAGAAACTAGTAGTTCCTTTAGTCCTATTTCCCGGAGGAATTTTAGGATGTCTGCAGGCTTCAACTTAGGCAAATGTTCCTCTTCTATCCAGTAATCTCCCAGGTGCTGTGCTCTAGGATTCTGGAGTGCTGTGCAGTTGGAAAGTATGTGGATGGAGGTTTCTTCTTCCATTCCATAAAATCTGCATTCTTCTTCCTCCACTATTTTGAGCTTTTTCAGGTGCCCATTCAGGCGACAATGTCCCGTTAGGATCCCTGTCAAAACTCTTAGCGCAGTTATATATTTGTTATATTGGTGTATTACATTTGGCTGGAGAAGAAGATCTTCTTTATGTTCTTTTCGGTTATACCTCTTGGCTTGCATAAGGTTCAGAACTTGTATTGGTCATAACTGTTACTACCGAATTATCGTTCCATCGCGTCACCAAGAGTTCCGACTTGACATCGAACGCACAGGTGTATGAACCTTTCTCTCTTTTTACCATCAACTGGACAGTTCGCGGTACGATTTTCCCTAACTGTTCCCGTTGCAAAAAATCGTCTTTCCTTTTGAGCAAGAAATAGAGAATAAGGCGTAAAAAAATTGTCAAAAAAGACGTGACGTTGCTGTGGATCTTCGATAACTGATAGTAAATCCAAAACTACTTTTGTACCTAACGCAACATTTTTATCAGTTTTTTCCGATTTGCCACCATATAGCTTGAATCCAAATCTAACTGGTTTTCCACGTATAAACATTTTGCAGGAGTGGCGGCCGAAATATGGTACCATTTCTTCATCAACTGAAATATTTTCTGCAAAAATTCCAAATTGCAGAAATTTTCTATTTAGTATCTCATAATAAGGAGTCAATTTTAAAAACTTATCGTCTTTGTTAAGACTCGTATTGTCTGACAAATGCAGATTTTGTTTTATTGAACGAAATTTGTTGCGACTCATACACTCTCTTACAATACGCACTTCTTTATCTTCATCTTCAGACTAGTACATATCAGTCTGTGGTAGAGTGTGATATCCTAATAAAACAAGAATACCAATGAAGTTTTTCAGAAATACTTCGTTGATTTGAAAATCGTGGCGATTGTTCTGGGACGCATAAACATTAGTGAACGTAATTACAGCATCCCTATCAAAAAATAGCGAAAAAATTTCATAAGATGACTTTCCGCCATGCTGTGCTTTGATGTCTTCAATACATCGATTGGAACTTTTGTGGAGGGGTACGAGAATAAGTAGGTGTATCCGTTTTCACCCACTTGGGTAGAACAGCTACTTTTTGAGGATTTACTCTGGCACGTTTGGCTCGTTCGCTAAGTGGTACATCATCATTAAAATCATCGCTTTCCATATTATCTTCCATATTTTGCTGTATTTCATAAGTGCCCGCAATATCAATTGCACCATCTCCCTCCCGACTGCATTTTCGTCAATGTCTTCCTCGTCGGTAACTTCATCAGTTTCCGGCGGCACATAAATCAATGGACTCAGCATTTTCACAGTCTGAGTCCTCTTCTAAAAGAGCAAGCATTTCTGCAGTGGTTAGTGCCCCCTGTTTTCATACTTCGAAAATCGACTGTAATAATAGAAATCAAACTAGTAAGTACTACTAATAACCTAGGATAAAAATAATATAGAGTTTGTTCCACCATCCTTTGCCGTTACGTCATAATCAGGGACGTATTCTGCTTTTTTACGTATGTCTTATATTAGTGGCATGTTATTTTACACTAAAACTAAAAATTATAATCAATGACATTTATGTTAAGAATTGTTTTCAAAATATGACAACTGAACTGTCAAAATTAACAAATAAAATGTATGTCTACCTTAGATAAGAAATATGTTAATGACGTCATAATTCCGTCTCATCCATTTCATGAACGAGAAAGCAAGCTGGGCAATGTATGATGTGACGGCAAAAAATGGTTGAACAAACTCTACCTCACCTCATTATATGATAAAGAAAAATAAAATAACTATAAATAAACTTGTGTTATATTTTATTTTGCGAGACTGAGATGGAATATAATTTCGAATACATACGATGTTAGTTATCTGATTTCTTTCACCGTCCTCATAAAATATATACGACTGAGGTGAAGGGTGAAGAGGGCTGTTTGGGATTTGGATGGTTAAAAATGTTTGGTCTAGAGATAGCCATATTACCGAAGCGAGTAAAATTTAGAGACTGTGTCACGGAGTTTTATTATAATATTGTACCGAATTAAAAACATAATCTTGCAAAGCAGCGGTGGGGTACCGGTGACGTGAGAAAACTTCAATGTTTTTTTGTGTAATTTCAAAGTGAGAATCAATTTTAAGATGAAAAAAGTTCGCTAAGGTCTCAACTGAAACGATAAAATTTGAGACAATGCGGTTAAACCATCAGTGGCCGTGAATGTACTAGTGTTTGATGCAATTAAACATTGCGAAGGTGCTATAGCGTGGTGCGATGAAATGAGGAAAGTTGGTGAGATATTTACTTGGTCCAGCTACGAGATGTTAATGTCAGGAAGACTTAGATGGGAAGAATTCCGAGTTGTCTGTATCCAGCGAATCACAATATGAGCGAAAATCTCCGCAATGTGACCTTGTATACTAGCAAGAGGGTTGAGTTATTTGTTGATGATTGTACAATGCATCGCTGTGGATGCAATATCAAGAGAGGATCTATTGAGAAAAAAGTGTATTCAAATTAACACCGAATTCTGAAGTTACTCTAGTAATCGGCGGATTCTCATAAATCAAGGAACTACTGATATATTTCGTTTAAAACGGTAATAAAATAAATTTATTGAAGACAGAAATCAGCGATAATAAATCAGAATAGCCGAACTTTATTCTTAAATTACGAACAACCTTAATTCCTTCGGAACCAAACACCAAGGTATTTTCGCATGTTTATTTAATAACCACAGTAAACGGTCATCTACCAGGCTAAAAAAAAACATTGATTGAATCTATACCAGACAACGTAACAAAGTTATCAAGATGGGTGAGCTAGTAATTCAGCAATCGGGAAAAAGTCATTTATAGCTAAGTTTGATAAGAATTATTAGGGACTATTGGAAGTAATAAAAATATTGACAAAAGAATAATTTGAGATAAAAAAAGGGTTATCTGTGGAAAAAAAGTAAGTTAAGAACATGATTATAGTTTAGTACAGTCAATTCTACGGATTTAAAATTCCATAACGAGGTACTAATAATAAAAATTGTTTTAAGGCAATAGTTAGAGTGATTGCAAGTTTTTATTATTGTTCATTAAACTAACTTATTTTTATTGTTACTTTTCACCACCGCTTAAATCATAAATACTCCGATTTGATAACGCTTTGCAGTTTACCTGTTGAAAGCTGTATTAACTTTGATTTGTTAACGCTTTGCAATTTACTAATTGAGAGACATATTTACTTCGATATGATAACTGTTAAAAGCCGGAGATACAAAGACCGTATTCTACAAAGCAACTTTTTGACATTTATTTTATTTTATTGAGGTTGTGAAATATCGTAAATATATTGGAAAACGATAGATTTGACATCAAAAATATGACAACGAATCGTAAAAGTATTGTCGGTAAGGGTACGCTTCGCATATGGCCTGGGGAATTTTCTAATTCCCCAGATTAATATTACTAGATGAATAATCAGAAATGTTAGATAAAATAATAGAAAATGTGAGCTTATTGCGACCGACGATAATGATTTTATCGTATTTCTTCTGATGGAATTCTACGATGAATTATTTTGTATTCTACGATAATATATTTGGAATTTTATAATTACATGCTTTGTAGTCTACGATGATATATTTTGTATTCTACGACTACGATGATATATTTTTAATTTTACGATGATATATTTTGACTTCTGTGATGATATATTTTGAATTATTTGTTGACATATTTTGAAATCTACGATGATATGTTTTGTATTCTACGACTACAATGATATATTTTTAATTTTACGATAAGATACTTTGACTTCTGTGATGATATATTTTGAATCATTCGATCACATATTTTTAAATCTATGATGATGTGTTTTGTATTCTACGACTACGATGATATATTTTTAATTTTATGATGATATGTTTTGTATTATACGATTGAAATGATATATTTTCAATTTTACGATGATATGTTTTGTATTATTCAATGATAGATACGAAGTTGAAGACCTGCGGGAGGGATTTAAATGTAAGAGAACTGTTGTAGCCGCAGATCATGTGAAAAAATGGATAAGCATACAGAGCGAAGAGGATTAGTGGCAACGTGCCTATAAGCGAAAGTCGCTAAAGTGTTTTTTTTATTGGCAACGTGCCTATAAGCGAAAGTAGCTAATGTGTTTTTTTTTGGCAACGTGCCTATAAGCGAACGTCGCTACAGTGTTTTTTTTGGCAACGTGCCTATAAGCGAACGTCGCTACAGTGTTTTTTTTATTGGCAACGTGCCAATAAGCGAAAGTCGCTAATGTGTTTTTTGGCAACGTGCCTATAAGCGAAAGTCGCTAATGTGTTTTTTGGCAACGTGCCTATAAGCGAAAGTCTCTACTGTGTTTTTTTTTGGCAACGTGCCTATAAGCGAACGTCGCTAATGTGTTTTTTTTTCTTGGCAACGTGACAAGTGAACGCTGCTATTGTTTTTGGCAACGTTGTCTTTTGTATTTTTATTTAGTAAATATATTGCCTGTAAATAACGAACAGACACTTCAGTGTCATGACTATTTTGTTGTTGTTGTTGTTCTCATACTGTTCTAACGATGTAATGCCGCGTTTACACCGGAGTTGGCAACCAAAAATTGCCGACCTTTATCGGCAATTTTGAGTTGCACGCATTAAAACAACTGCAACTCGCATTGCCGACCGGTAGTTGCAGACCGATTTTGCGAGTTGGCAACCGAAATTTGGTTTTCCGACCGGAGTCGGTAAAGATCAAAGGCGGTTTCCAACCCCGGTCGGCAATGCGAGTTGCAGCGCCAACTTGAGCTGTGACTTGAGTCTGCAACTAACCCCGCTACCCCTCCCGCCTGTCGGCTCCACGTGGTCGCGCTGCGTCAGTTCCTCAGTTCCAGCGGGTTCCAGTTGGTTGTTGTTTGTGCTAGTGCAATGGAAAATCTGTTAAGTGAAGTGGAGTGGAGTGGACAAATGATCAGGTCATTACTTTGATAGAGTTGTTTAAAGAGAAGCCTGTCTTGTGGAACCAAGCCCTTTCGGATTTTAAAAACAAAAATTTGAAAAATTATGCTTGGAATGAAATTTCCCAGGAAATAAAAGTAAACAAACCTGAAGTCCAGTCTAAAATGAGGAATTTTATTACAACATTCCAACGAATTCTTAAGAAGGGAAAAAGTGGTTCTGGAGTCTTCTCAAAATCAAAATGGTTTGCTTTTGACCACCTCATGTTCTTACAAGACAAAACAACTCCAACATTTAGCCGTGACGATGGAATAAATGACACACAAGCACAGGTAAGATAATTATATTTACACTAATGACAGTAAAATGAACATACCATACCCAATTTACAACATTCAAGAGTACCTGTTAAATGTAACAAATAGGTAAATTGCTATATTGTTCAATGTTACAAGTAAACTGATTTACCAGTATAGCAGACAAATAACAGATTAATTTCTTGTTGGTAGTGTTCCCCTTTAATAGTTGTTTTGCCAAGGAACAGACCCCTCAGCACTCATGAAGTACGCACTTAATTCCTTCCGAATTTCTTTTGCGAGGTGTGAGGGTTTTTTAGGGATCCGTTTCAGTCTCAGTAGAGTAGTAGTAGGCATTCCCTCCACTCTCCATTCTCCAGGCACTAGTGTTGCTGTGGTCGTGTGTTCGTAATCAAAAGCTCCTGATGGACTGTACGAGGCAGTCGACGATTTACTTTTACGTAAAAAATTATGTAAATGACAGCATGTCAACACAACTCTTGAAGCATTTTCTGGTTCAAGAAGCATTGGTTTCCTCAGAACCCTGAATACAACCGATACTATCCCGAATACATTCTCGACAACTCGTCGACCACGGCACTGTCGGTAGTTGAAGATACGCTCCAAGCTTCCCTTATCGTGAAGTCCCGGGAATGGCTTCATTATTGATGGCTGTAAGGGGAAGGCGTCATCAGCCAGGAGCACAGAGGGTACAGGAAGGTTTCTACCTGGCAAGTATCTCGGTTTTGGAAGACGTAAAGCTGATTTTTGTAAAAGTTTTTGCAACGAGCTATGAGCAAACACTCCGCCGTCTGACAGTCGTCCTTGGTTGCCTACCGAAACGTAGGTGAAGCAGTAATTAGCGTCAACTACTGCAAATAAGACGATGCTGAAAAACGACTTGTAGTTGAAATACTCACTTCCAGTATTTATTGGGGCTTGTAAACTAACATGTTTACCATCCATGCTCCCGATACAGTGTGGGAAGTTCCACAGGTCATTGTATTCTTTTTCGTGATGTAACCACTCCTCTTCAGTTGTAGGTAGCTGAAAATACCAGAGAAAATACAGTGATCAAATATTGCAGAGGTCATAACAAAACTAATGGATTTGTAAATACAAACAGGGTTTACACCCTACTTCGATTCCCGTGGAAACGTAGACAGTTTCTCTCCAGCTTTATCTAACTATCTCAATTTTAATCGTTAGTATAATTAATGAATCCAACTAGCGGAAAGCTGTTTTCTATTATGCAAAAGTATGCACGCTAAGTTTAACAAGTAACACAAAATTGTAATAAGCAACTTGGATTCGTCTTTTAACAACTATTAATTGAATATTGGGAATTTATGTACAAATACACACAAACAATTGGTATGAAGTTAAACGTCTGAACTGTTTTTTTTTCAGGTAACAGAAGACAAAAATGTTAACGTGAACCTACACGAAGAATTGCCCACTCAGACTTCACGAGCCTCAAGTTCCACTGGTGAAACTTCTACTTCGATCAGCTGTGCTCCTCCTCCGAGCGTAGCCCAGCATAGGCCTTTAAATAAAAGACGACCCAACACCATGGCTGATGAAGCTTATTCCGTAATGAAGGAAGTGGGGAGCAATTAAAAAAAAAAGACGAATTTGACATTTTTGGTGATCTTGTTGCTTGTGAATTACGTAAATGTTCTGATAAAAGGTATGTAGCACTTGCTAAGCGCAGAATTAGTGACATATTATTTGATGTGGAAATGCACGAATTTTAATAGGCAGCCACAATCAAATTCTGGCTGTTCCAGTTCACTGTCCCTACATGAGTCGTCTTCATGCCCGGCTGGAAATCATGAAGATGGCTTCGAAAACTCCCCATCAATCTTGAACCCGGTGGTGGACACGTCTACAGACAAAGCAGTATGGGGTGATGACTTTTACGGGGGTGATGAAGATGCCAATACATTAATTAATCTATAGAGTTTCTTTGTTTGATTTGTATTTTTTTTGTTTTATACATTTATTTCTGATTTTATGAATTGTGTTACTATAATATTATTCTACATTGTATTTGAAACATTAACTTAACTTTGTGTTCATATTTTATTAACAAGTCACTACCAGGTTGCAACTACTTTTGTCTAGATTTATTAACTCAGTGCACAACGTAAACAAATAAAAGGTATCTAATAATAACAATATTTAGTAATTTTCTTTCTTTGCTCACCTGTATGTTATCCTTCAGGAAACCTATAACAGCCTCACAAACCTCTGGCACTAAAATAGATATCGCACTTTTGGAAACTTTAAACAAATAACTGAGACTAGTATAAGAGTCGCCACTCGCCAAAAAGCGCAATGTAATGGTCAATCTTTCTCGCACTGGAATTGCTTTCCTGTAGTTAGTATCCTGTTTACTAATTATGTGTCCAATACCAACAATTAAACATTCAAAATCGTCACTCGACATTCTTAAAAAGTTTTTTATACTGCCATCGCATCTCAATTCTCCCGTCAAAGGATCTGTATCATCTCGATTCAAATCATTTAAAAGATCGCTGCCGCTATACCTTGCTCTTGCCTGTAATGAAGGTCGAACCCAGTATCTTCTCGGTCTTTTACATTTTGATAAAATAACACACGCTGCTGTAGCAAGAATAACCTCTTCAGCACTCGACATTCTACATACTGTCTGATTTTTTGGTTGCACGTTGCAGGTTGCAGACATAAAAACAAACTATGTGCCCAGGTTGCAAGTACAAGTTGCAAACTTCCATCGGCAACTAGTGTCTGCAATCGAAGATGGCAATTTTTGGTTGCCAACTCCGGTGTAAACGCGCCTTAATGTTGAATTTATGATAAGTTATAATATAGGGTCTGAGGACAGACGAAATTGTCAGGATGGCCGAGTGTTATATTCTATTTTTCTTACGTATTATTATCATTATTAGCTAATGCATAAGTTGTTTTGATTCAAGTTAATTTAAATATCTTTTTAGTTTCTTGATTAGTATATATTAAGGGTCTGAGGACAGACCAAATGATCAAGATGGCCGAGTATTATATTTTATTTTGCGAGACTGAGATGGAATATAACTTCGAATACATACGATGTTAGTTATCCGATTTCTTTCACCGTCCTCATAAAATATATACGACTGAGGTGAAGGGTGAAGAGGGCTGTTTGGGATTTGGATGGTTAAAAATGTTTGGTCTAGAGATAACCATATTACCGAAGCGAGTAAAATTTAGAGACTGTGTCACGGAGTTTTATTATAATATTGTACCGAATTAAAAACATAATCTTACACTTGTCAATCCAATAAATCACCACACAAAAAACAAAAATTAATATATACTTTTAACTGAGATAACAAACTTTACTGTACTAACGCTCAAAAGCAACTGTCTATTTACGTTCAGTTTTTAGACTTGTCGAGACAGGCAAATTTTGCAGACACGGCTGTTACCGCTTTTAGCCAAAGGTGCGTAAACGCATCCATCATATAATTCAGCAAGGTTATGTTGGGAATGTGAGTAAATATGAATATTTAGTAAATATATTGTTTGTTTTTCATTTATGTGTAGCCCAAACACATTTCAGTTAGGGTAAAATTGCTACCCAAAAATTTTATTTATTATTTTCAATTTAATTTTCTAGAGAGGTACATGAATAACTAAAATTAAGCATATTTAGAAATTCACTATATTCAGATAAATTAATATTCCAAGTTAAATAAATCTATTTCTAATTGATAAACATCAGCGACAACCAACGAGACTGTTAAGTTCATAGGAAAAATGGTTCTGTTGTGAAGCGATCGCTTCAATCAGGTCAACTATTAATCGATCCTTTTCTGGCACGATTATCTCTTATGGATAGTAGCTTTCTTTTCAACTATACTTCGTCTTTCTCTTGTTCATTATATTTGTGATTAAGCTATTTCGCTTTAATAAATTGAAAGCCACAGGCTGATGGCGCTACCATCGCGACATGGAGTGTAGCAACGTTGACAAAGTTCACTATTGATACCTACAAATGCCAATATCCAACATTCAACTGTTGTTAAGTTTATTGCCTAGAAAGTAAAGAACTAAACTTGTACACACATTTAAAATATAGCGCTTTAAATTATACGATATATAAAATTTTTGTAAATAAAAAAAATGAGAATACGAAATTATTACTTTGAACACCTCCATAAAATTCGATATTAAACATGGCAACAGTGTACTTTACCTAACCTGACCTAACCTATAAATCCAAAACGACCGTTTTTGCTGTGGTTTGTATTACGCTTGTATTACGTTTGTTGTGATATTGTTGTTGTCTTTTCAATCTGGTGTATGTATTTAGAATTAAACGTTGTTACTAAAGTGGATTTAGATAACAGGATTATCGACAAGCAGAGATATTAAAAAACAATGTATTGTTTATTGTGTGGTTGTGATGAAAATGAGGTGCCCAAGATGCCTTGCTTTCCAAGGAATGCTGAAAAGTAAGTACCTATAGATATGAAAGAACATAAAATGTGTTTCATATGATTGTGTCTGTCTTATGAAATATACTACATCTCCAGAGCGTTGCAAAAAGGCTAGTTGACGAAAATGTGTTTTCACATGATTGTATCCTGTTTTAATAAACAACACTGAAAACATAGAAAAACTCCAGTCAAAAGCAAACCGTGGTAAGCCACATCAGTGTAATCTAACACTTTTGCAAGGCCTGTTGAAAGCACAGATCATGAAACTATTGGTTTGACTCCATCTGAACAACAATTGGAGTTCTTTCAATCGTTTAATGCTTATTTAAAAGATTAAAACGTGTTCTGAAAAAATCACATACCTGAACTGTAGTACATGAGGGTGGGATATTGAGAAAGTTGCCTTTACTTCTTCTGTTTGTAACTATGGTTAAAAATTTTTAGGTGTAAGTTATGGCAGGATAGTCTGGGAGTCCACTATCCAGGAAATATGAGACATTTGAGAATCTGCAGCACTCATTTCGACAAACCTGATTATATAGAGAAGTCATGGAAGTTAAAATCAAATACTATTCCAATTAAATTTATGGTAGAAGGAAAAAATGTCAAAATAAATGAGGAGAAAAGGATAAGTAAGTAGTATTAAATAGGCTGTATATTTTATTATATTTATAATTATAATCCTATATTTTGAATTACTTTCAAAGGCAAAAACAGTCTTATTTCATATCGAGGTTATATGTGATACTATTAAATATTGAATACATTATTTCATCTCTAGCTTTTATTTGTTATTATGTATTATTCATAGTTATTAGTGTATTTTTGTATTTTTTTTTGTATCTCTTATATAAACTTATGTTTCTTGACATACTATCAATATAGTGAAGTTTAATATGCAATACAGGAAAATGTAAGATCAATCTTTTATTTCTCTCAGTGTATACTTTTAATTTATTTTTTTTGAGGTATTGTAATTCATCTACTTTATAAATATGTTTGGAAAAAATCTTTGTAAGCTCACTTTTTCAACAT
>CAJUYH010006832.1:0-19060 GCA_910591685.1 Galerucella tenella
AAAAAAAAAAAAAAATTAGAACAAGTATGTGCATGAAGATTGTGGTTTTTATATTCTTTACTCTCGATATTTTAAAATGGAAACATTTGTACTTGTATATGTATTTACTTATATATATGTGTCTTTATTGTGACTTACCCGTTTGTCCATAGGCAAAAATACAGGCATTATATCCCTGAAATGCATTGTCCAATATATCACGACCAAGTGCATCGAACACGACATTTTGGCTCGCAAAATTTTCCACGCCAGGCTCCAATGAATAAAAGCAGTGATCAAATGCAAATGTTTTTGGCTTATTTCTGCAACAAAGATACGAGTAAATATGTCAATTGAAATATTGCAAATAGCATGATAATAAACAGAAAAATTTTTATCGTCCCGAACAATTGTAAGGAGTGCCTGACAATTAATATAATTTAAAACGATAAACGTGAAATATTTGTAATGAACTGAAAATAATTTAAAGTGGCCATTATATTAGTTTTCAGTCCAATAATTTTTCTTCATTCACTTGAAATATCAAAAAGTTTTCGACAAACTTATACGAAATTGAACTTCTGGTTGTGCATTTCAGTTAGTTTTATACTGACTTGCTTTATCATAATTTTCTTATACTGATAAATTTTTATTCCAATCGGAAATAAATAACCATCGATATTATCCATCGTCTATATTATTATTATTATATATATATATGTGCATTCTTCTTGTTTTCCGGTAATTCAATCATTGCAAACCGAATCGAGACAATGCAACTTCGTTCATGTCTACCAACTTTGCCACGGATCGACGGCAATTGGAAACTCGTCCATTGCAAATAGAGCAATAGCTCTCGAATAAAAATTCGAAATCCTTACCCTCAGTATTTCTCCACGTTCAATTTCTTTTCTCTTCAATCTTCCACCTCATTTTATCTAAATGAGTAGGTACCACATGTGCGTATAAAAAACACAGGAGAAAAAAAGAAATAATAATAAAACAATAAGCTCTGAAAAATTTTACAGCACTGTCTTCTATTCATTTATTTATCCAACATAGCATTGTATGAATTCATTGTAACATTTTTTTACTTCATTCTTATCTACCTCTACCCAACGCAAAGTTCAACTAAGTTTATATACATGTTACACATGTATGCATACAATAGCATGAGGGTTTATTATTCTCGTTAAAACTAAAGCTCACTTCATATACGTGTGAACAATAAACGTTTTCAATGCACGAGTGCTCCATTCTCGTCCACAACCACCAACATTACTGCCACCTTCATCCAACGCGCATTTGTAACAATTCAAATTATGACAAAACGAAAATGAATAGAAGAGAAAGAAAAAAAAAACACTCTTTACAAATTGGATACATAGCATCTCGAGTACATTAAACAAAGGAAACCATAGTGGATTGATTTAATATATATATATATATATATATATATATATATATATTCACATTTCTTCCTTATCTCTTTTCACTAGTTCCTTTAGTTTCATTACGCTTCATCTATTCTTTATTTATATCCATTAATATTGTCTCCTGTTTTTATATTCAACAACTTGAGAAATTCGTCATTGACATTATATAACGCTGGTGAAGTAGCACTCGTTTCATTTGCAACACGCTTATATATATATATATGAATGGGCATGTGAATGTTTGCGTTTACCTTGATGGCAATTAATTCAGTGATGTGCAAATGCATGCGTTTACATTAATTTGATGTTGTGACATCAATGATGGTGGTTGATCAACATAAGATATGGTAAATAGACATAAACCCTCAGTGCTAAATGGCTGAGTCGATATTGATCTTACGGGCGAGGTGAAGTATAGAGAAGGTGTGAGACAAAGAACGAATATAATGAAAAGAGAAGTTGACTGCTTTTGACGTTGTATCCGCAAGGCTTTTGGAAAACTTCAATTGTATGCCACAACTCGCTTGTCACTAGTGTCAAATGCCAGAGCTAAACGATAAACTTTAACACAAAGTAAGAAATTAAGAAAAAGAAAAAAGTAATGTAATAAGAAATAAAAATATTATTTGTATTATTATAATAATTTATATTTATTATAATTATTTTTTTTTTTCATTTTTTTCTCATTCTTTTTATTGTACATAAGTGTATGAGACTGTGAATAAAGTATTTGCAATTTACTAATGGACCACAGTGACATTTTTTATTCCAAAGATATTAGTGGTACAAATGAATCAGATAAAAAAAAAATATGGGAGAGAATGGAGTAATAAATAAATAAATGAATGTGGGATGGTAGGAAAGGATTGTCAATATATGAATCTTATCATGGTGAAATTGGAAATAGAATGAGCATGATATCGAAAAAAAAAAAAAGGAATATTTCACATATTCGTGATATAATGAAGCGCACGAAACCACTCCCATGTTCGCTGTGTCCTTGACAAAAATAATATTACAAAATGGAAGAGACGAAAAAGATGAACCGGAAAAAAAGGATAAAATAAAAAAAAATTTTTGTAAAGACTATATATATATACATCATATTCTCTCTTATTATATGATTATTTATTACATATAAAAAATACGAGATTTTCTACAGGTCTTTGATGTTCCCTATCCCATACCAGAAATTGCACGACATGAGAGCAATAATGTTCGGAGCTATTCTCTTGATAAATAATTCACGTGAACCCGACACACAATCTCTGCTCTATACACACACACGTACATAAAGCCAGAGGGAGAAAGAGCGTGAAGAAATTTGGGGAAGAATGAGAAAGCATAAATATGAACTTTGACTCTCAATGTTGAAACGTAAAGTGACGTTGAATTCAAATTAAAACGGAAAAAAAAAGAGAAAATAATTGAATTCAATTATAATACGTAATTACATCTATTAATTCATATCGAATCATTTTATTTTTACATATTTGAAATATAAGTGAACAAAAAAATAAAACATAAAAGCAATAAAACCAAATGGCGAATCAATATTTTATTTGGTATTCACTCGAGTCAACTTTTTTTTCTTTATCCATTGATATTTTTATTCACTGCATTGAATTCAAGATAATTTCCTCCACTTTATTTGATCGCCATTCATTTTCACCCTGTGTAACACTTGAATCGCGATTCACTACTGTTGAGCTTCATTAGTTTTTTCTACAACACGAACTCTATTCACTATTGAAGACGTCTGGCTTGAATTCACACCAATGCAACTTGGTGCATGTGCACAATTTAAATACTCAAATTGCAACTGTATGTAACAGTAAAAATCGTAGCCGTGTACATAACTATATATTGGCACTAGTAAATACCAATGTAGCAATAAAATAAAAACATCGATTAGTTCTACTCGGTCGATAATACCGACGACCTCGTTTGATAGCTCGCCTGACCAGTGCACGACCTTATCCCTTGCATTTAATATTCTCACTGTGATTACACTGAAATGGGATTGCAGAGGGCATTTTATAATGAATTATTTGAATAGATAACGATAATATAAGACGTTGAATTTATATATATATATATATATATATACACATATTAATATATTTCTGTGCAATTGTTCTTTATTTTGTTTTCTGCATCGTTTCCCTTTTCACCCTCCATACCATATGACTCATTATTCCACTGATATAGTGTCACGCAAAGCTCTTACCTCCACCTCGGCAGTGACCGACTTTTCTCATATGTTAAATTTCGGTGGCTTCCAATTCATTTTTCAATAGATACCAGTGGTTTTTTCCTCAACAATTCCAATATTTTTTTTATTCATTCATTTTCCTCTTGCTCATAACTCTTTGGAAAACAATAAAAACATACTGTACTATATAATGATTTTGTGCGCCAGATTCTCCTCTACAATTCTATATATATATATATATATATATATATATTTACATCTACGGGGCACACAGAGGTTAATACAGCGCTTGAAATGTTATGGTATCAATGAATATGCAAATCTCAATATGATCCAATTTAACTCTACTCACGTCTCTTTTACATGTAAATATATATATATATATATATATCGATCAAGGTCAAGCCAATCTCAATGACAAATGCTCAATTTAAATTCACATACACATACAAATGTTTATGAGCGCTGTTGATGTTTATTACCAAGGGTAAAGTAAATAGTAATACTAGTAATTGTAGGAGCGGGCTTTCATCAGACATTGCGCTATACCAGAGGGAGGAATCGCAGTATGACAGTTGTCATTTCTCTCTGCGGTGACATGCGTAAAGGAAATACGACACGTCCAATACCAGCTCTATCTCCACACACACACACACCCACACACACATGTATATATATATACAAACAGCAATGTCAAACAGAGAAGAGATTAATGGCCTGTGGAAACCACTTGGATTCCCAATGCCGAAATTCTAACGTTTTCACTACCTCAAAGAGTTCTATAAATTCACCATACACAACACATGCTATATATATATATATTGAATTTATTTCACCTCCTTCTCATCACGTGACAATTACTGTTGAATATTGGTTTATATTAGAATTAAAAATTCAAATTTATTCGTTTATAATTACAAAAGTTTTTTTTTTTTCTTCACTTATAAATTATAAAAAATTTGATTGGAAGAAATTATATTCGCTGATTTATCAAAAGACTGTTGGCTCTTGCAATAGTGATGTTAATTAGCGTATAATTAAACGTGATATAATTAAATTTCTATATATACACATAGAGATATATAGATAAATATGCTTTACATATTAATAAATGGTTTTTCACATTTTTTTTTCTCTGTCTCTTTCGTGCTTATTTATAAATAGACGGTAGCGAATGTATACGCCTACTTTTCTATTAACACTTGTGCCAATGAACGAATCCATTTCCTTCTATTCTCTACACTCTAACTATTCTTTCACTTATTTTCTCACTCACTCTCTGTGTATATCCTTGACACCTGTATATATATATATATATATACCAGGTCGGTAAACCCACCCAGCTACCACAATGTTCATTGGGGACCTCGAGAGTGGAAGTTTGATTGCCAAGAGGGACTCATGAGAATACTGCGAAACGAGGTTGTATAATTATCGACTCTATTGCGACAGTAAAGAGAAAGAAAGAGAAAAAAAATAATGAAAATAAATGAATAAAAAAATAATATAAAAGTAAAAAATTATTTTAAAAAATTCTGTTCACACAATTTCAGCAACAATTATTTCACAATTAAATCTCACTGTGGTATTATTACTATTATTATATAATAGATACTGTAATTATTTTTTATTTTGTGTTTATATCGTTTGAATCAATCGATTAATATAATACAATGTAAACGATGCTCGTATTCAAGTATTTTCGAGTACTTGTTATCATTTGCCAACTTCAAACGATACGGTAATTCAAAATTATTTGAATGGATATATATTTAAATATGTGTGTACCTATGAACATTTGTAGTAATCAGAAAAAATGTTGGAATACATCGCAAATGATGTTTAATTAATGCAGTATATCAAAATAGTTTATTTGCATTTTTTTTTAATCTGTAAATGTTGTGAGTCTGTTCAAGTTTGGATATATTAATGTTTTGTTTTTTACTTTTTATTACGTAGTTTTATATTGGAATGAATAGAATGTTTTTATTCTGAACGATGATTCAAATCACTCGATACGAGTGATAGAGTGTTGTATGGAATTCACCAGAGAACATATGCTTTGAATAGAAATGAAATAAATAGGGGGAAAGAAACAAGTGAGAAAGAAAAAAAAAATGGAAGAATAAATGTAGAGGCAATGCAAATGACAATCTTGTATTTCTATAACCGGATGCTCTAGAGAGTATTATTGATAGAGTAAATATTACTGTAATCAAATTGAAAAAGATATTTAATTTGCGTAGAGAAATAAAATATGACGTAATAAAAATGACATTTTAGTTGATTTTCCAATAGAAAAATTCGAGAATAACATATTGAATGTTTGCAAAGTATGTTAATTATATTTGTCTGCGATTTTACAATAATACTTTGTGAGATTTTTGGAATTTAATTAAAATATTGTGAGCTTGCATTGGAGCTAGAACCAAAAGCATTTGACAACTCACTTTATTCATGAGATTAATTGTGAGAAAATATGGGCAAAGCTACGCGTATACACGTTACTGCTACATTTACTATTACCATACACTCAGTCAACATAGTCAAGTATATTTATATACACCTAGTCATGAATGCATGGATGCAGTTTTGAGGAAACAGGTGAACATAGTGGAACGTGATAAATATTATTTTATATAATAGAACGGTCGCGTTGTGAAGCTAACGTAAATTTAATGGTAACTATAAATTATCAGATAAAATATATCCTTCACGTGTAACCATGGAATTTAATTTAAATTCTTAAATATCGTGTCCCTTATAAATTCACCCTCGAATCAGCACATAATTTACAATTAAGAGTTAATGCAATAAAAACAATAAAATTCAATTGATAAAAATGAAGAAAATTGGTTGAAAAATTTCTAAACTTTATTGTAGAAATAGAAGAATATAAAAAAAAAATCCCAGCTTCTCAGAGAATCACAAATCAAAAATATGAATAGCAATTCGTGTTTATATTGCTACAAATGACTTTGAGAAATTACCATAGAAATGTATCATTCCTTATCAACTTACATACCTTTATATATATATATATATTTCCGCCCTTTTCCCCATTGATCTCGCCACTGTATAAACGCACGCGCACAAAATTACAAACCCACACGTACATATTCAAACGTATCTCACATGTGTCCACTCTTTCAAGAAAGTGGAACACTGATAAAAATCGATCAAAAAAGAAAAAAAAAGACTCGCCACGAGCACGGTTATTTTTTTAAATTATTCCATCAAAATAATTTTTATTTCATGAATTCAAATTAAATTCAGCGAAAAAGACATTTTATCTTTACTTTATACATACATATTTATTTATGTATATGTATTTTTTTTCTGCAAATTATGAAATAAGTAGAGGCAATTTGTTCTCAATTTTGGCAACAACATTTTGGTCAGCAACATCTGGCACAAGTGAAAGATATAGAATACAACTGGATTGAGATAGAGATGGGGTGCGAGAGAGCGAGAGATAGTTTAGTTCTCACTTGATAGTTTCATTGTAGTGATAAATGTATATGCGTGTGAATTTAATTTGGTAAAGCACCATGATAATCGAGAAAGTACGTGAAACAGAGAGATGTATTCAAACATAAAATTTTATCCATAACTATTTTGTGCAGTTGAATTTCAAGTATGAATTAATAGGTCGATAAATTGTTCTCCATGCTATTAATTATTCCAACACTTTTCACTGTCATTTTTAATCGTTTCCATTCATTTATATCAAATACTTTCACAATTATTATCAATATTTATTAATCATTCCACCATATACCAATATTTATATATTAAAGAATTATTTGTATATATATTTATCAGAATTTTAATCTCTGGAAAATGGTTATAAAAAGAAATGATTAATGATTAAGTTTAATGAGAAAATTTGTATAACGATAAAAAAGAAAGTGATTTAATTAGAGCGATTTGATTGTTCTTTCAGAATCCCTATCGTATCTTATTAAACCACTTTGCTTGGCAATATGATGATAAAACTTGAGCTGTTGATCCGACATTTTGAATCCTACGTTAGAGGGAAAAGCTCAAACTTGTCGCAGTTATCTAACCCAAGAGTTTTCAAGTACTATTATTCCACGTAATAAATGCACTAGGCTACGTTCAAGGGAGTTGTTGCGAAAGTCCATTGATAAATGCATGCATATAATCGCGTTAGTCATATTTGAATTAAGAAGAAGCCAAAATAAATATCCATATTTATTCCAAACGTCCATTAACTTTATTCTATATCTCAAACGAAATTAAATAAATATTTGGAATAATACCGATATATTTTTATTATTTTATTTTTACTTTTACATTTTTACTGGGTCAGCTGCACTCGTGCTCAATTTTTTTACTCTCGTTTGTTGACTCGATTAATTTACACTCCAACTGTTGGAATAAATAAATTGCCACGTTCACTCCACCATCCACCCACTCTTTGTTCATTCTCCCTTGGCAAATATATTTTTATTTTCATTTTATTTATTTTGTCTTTTTTTTTTTTTCCAATTCCACCCTCATGTCTCCCAACTCACGTTAGTTTTACTCGCTCAGGGAAAAAGCCATTTTCAACCTTTCTTTATTTCTTATTCCACAGATATTTTACTAAAAGTGCTTTCTTTATACCAACCACCAAGAGAGCACAAGAGAATTCTCCCTGACCGTTAATATCGAGTTTATACAGTCAAGTTAACTTGAGTTCCTTGGTAAAGCAAATAAGAAAAATAAAGAAAACATGCATAATTGCAAGCAATTACGTATGCGAAACGCCTCGACAAGTTTTCCTTGGTATAGGGCTGTTATTATCAAGCATTAAATGTATATATTATACCCACATATATATTTTTATGTGTGTGCGTATGTGGATTTGTGACAAATAATAAGTGACAGAAAGTGTAGAAATGTGAATTTTTATTTACCAACACTTTTTTTATATATACAGAGACTAATTTTTTCGTCTTGTTTGAACCAAGTTGATATTTATAAATATTTTTATCAATATATCTATCGTATTATATTTCTTGTGTCTTTACGATTTTTTATCATTATTATTTTGATTTTTGTTTGTATGCTTTGTTGTATTTCGCAGTTGTGTTTAGTTGCCGTAACATTGCGCGAATATTGCACATGGCTTTTGTTCCATTGACGTCTGCACACCAATATCATTTTGTTGAAGTAACAGGGTAAGCATTTGATGTGAAGTAAACAAGAGGAAAAAATATATATATGTACATGTGTACACATCAAAAACTCGAAAAGGATGAGGGCAGAGAGGGGGAAGGCAGAAAACGAGAGAAACATAAATAGAAATAGCTTTTTACGTTTATTTTTTGTAGTTTTTTTTCGCTAGAAGTGAATGTAAGCTTAACGATCTGGAGTTTTACACACAAAATTTTCATCTACAACACACACCCGACGAATGATAGTGTGTCAAAACTGAGTATTTTAACACTCACGTTTTGTAATCATATGTAAAACGAAAAAAAATTCTCGCCATTGCATTGAATGAATGTGGATTTTTAATTTCGTTTTTTTCTGCAAACGGTAAATACAATTTTAATTATGGAAAAATAATGACGTATATCTAGAGCTACAATTTTCCATTCATCCACAAACGACAATAGAAAGCCCATAAATTTTTTATACGGACAGGAATGAAATTGGGAAAAGACTCCTTTTAAATTTCCCATGCAAACACATAACGAGTAATTATTTGAAATAAAATGAAATATAAGATAAATATATTTATGTCGTCTGATGCTCTGTGTGTGGCGCCATAGCATTCGATAAATTTATCTTTATTATCCTTTTCGGGTTAGACGAAAAATATTAACGACGAAATATATATATATATTCATACATGCACATAAAAGGTTTACTGTGAATTCTTGGAATTATTCCAGAATATTTTTTTCGCCGCCATCTCATCATAATCGACTGTTGCAGTTCGATGAACTTTAAATTACACAAATGCAAAGACAATTTTTGTTTGCACATTTCTATGACAAAAATTCGATTAGAAAAATTGATGAATTCAAGGATTAAAATATATATTTAGAGATGAAAAATATGTGTGTTGAATTTAATGTGACGTAGCAGAGAAGTGGCAAAAATATTTTCCGCGTCCTCGTGAGCTGACAATCGCCAGAGAGAAGGAAATGCGCTCAGCAAAAAGGAAACGAGAATATATCTCTTCTATTTAGACATATATAGAACCCCTGTAGCGTGCTCTACTTTTCCTTCAACCCTCGTTGGCTATGCCTCTCATCACAGCGACGACGACAACGACGACGTCGACGACGCGTCAAGAGTCTGCACGAAGACGACGAAGATAAAAGGCAAGATGTAGATATATAATGAATATATAACTTGGTTGCATTTCTCTCTGGCTCTGCGTCTTTTTATTCTTATTTCTTTTCTCGTTTTCTTTCATACACTTGGAATGCTACGTGAGTACTTGTATATTACTCCATGGAACGTTGATTAAAAGAAATAATCAAGACGCAATGTGTATGTGCGAAGAAAATGACACGGCGCAATCAATATACAAAAGAATAATTCAACATCAATCGTTGAACGATACTTTTATACAAATACATATAATTTCTATAGTGTCGCATCAAAAGATTTTTTTATTTCGTTTTACATCAAACATTCTTCATAATTGTTTACGTCAACTTGAATTTGTGCCATGAACATTTCACTCTTTTCAATATTTCATCCTAAAAAGTTTGGAAATTTTTTCCGGGCCATTTCTCTTACTCATCTTGATATTAATCTTTGCAAACACCCTGAACACATTGAGCATGAGATTATTACTGATGATATAAGGTCATCGCAGACACACAAACTGACATTACGAAAAATAAATTGAAATAAAAAATAAATAAACGAAGAGTAAGACGGGAGAAAATACAAATGGTGGACATGAAGAAAAAAGTTGGCAGTGGCAACTGACATTGGCAATATTTTTTCCCCGTACTTTGCTCTTTTTATTGTTTATTTCTGGCAATATAGCCTATAACATTACTCCAGTGGATTCATCATCACCACCACTCGAATAAAACGAGGTGGAAATGTGCGAAAAAAAAATAAACAGAAAAATAATAATAATAATAATAAAACAAACAGAAAAATGTACGACGTCGATATATTGTTTAGGAGGTGATAAATTATCAACAGAGTAAAGTCACAAAGTTTTATTTCTTTATTCCACGGGCGTAGCCATATAACTCTATGTATACCCCATATATACAAGCATTTTTCTCCTAATTTTGTATGGCACAATATAGATGTAATGGAACCACCACCAATGTTTGTGAAAAGCTACTTTGAAATAGGGCGTTGAGATGTATTGCGCACACGTTTCACATAATGTTCCTTTTTCATCACGTATTTATTCCATTCTCCATCTTCATTTACACACATTTCTATACCATTTAAATGCTTTAAAATGCACCAAACGTCGTTTAAAATATCGCCATTAAATACTGTGAAATAGCGCAGTGAACTTGAATAGAATTTACTTTCAAGTGTAAAAAAAAAATTAAATGAATCATTGTTAAATATAACAATGATTTAATTTTAAATTCTAATATAAGACGTGAAGTCGGGATAAACTCTGTTCAAATATATAAATGGTGTATTTTTCCTACTTGGTAAATATAAGAATTTATGATATTGAAATTGTCGAGAAGGGAAACGAAAAGAAATGAGTGAAAATGAAATTGAGAGAAACCTATCAGATACACAGGAATTTTTGTCCTTCACTATATTCACAGCAATAAAACTTTTTGGCCTCGACCCACACGTGAAGTGTTTGCCCTCTGATGTATTTATCTGCTGCCACTATTCGTAATATTTGCAGCCCTATGTATTTATATATGTGTATGTGTAGGTGTGGGTGTCCTTCCCCTTCTGACCGTCAAACAGATAGAAATAAACGCGAAGAAAAGTACTGCTAATGCTACACCACTTTCAACTTAACCCATGTGCAAATAAAACGGGATATTGTCGCGTTGATGACAACTAAAACCTCAACTTTAACTTTGAAAAAAACCTCATAGCCACTGTATAAATCTCCACAATGGTACTTTTCATTATATCAACTTTGTTTTATTATTATATCCTTTTTATAACGGACAAAAAAAAAAATATTGACTCATATATTCAATATTTTTTATGTATTTCTTATTCTTGTGACACTATATCAATTTTTTAGTAAGTTATCTAATGACAGAAGAAAACAGAGAAGAAAAAATGTTTAATAGTTCGTTAATGAAGAATATAAAAAGAAGGGGGAGAAAAAAGACAAAAGAAGAAAAAAAAATGAAATAGTGGTACCTACATCAGACGACAAAAACTTTCCACAAGAAAATTTACTCCATTATCTTTTTCATTTTTTATTTTTTGTACATGACTAAGGTGTATCGCATCACTCGATAAAATATTATCTCTCTTGATAAAAGGGTGAACGACGTTATGTATATAAATATATACATAGAGGGTTAGTCTATTTATTTTGTGATGATTATAGAAAATAAAAAAAAAAAGTTGTAAGTATACAATCGATAAAACTCAATGTACAGGTGGAACTACGTTACTAAAATGAAAACGATCGACACACAGATATTTGTCTGTATGAATAGTGTGTATTTGCTCATATTTACACAACAGTTACATAAAATGTAGCATTACTATTGTTGTTGTTGTTGTTGCTGTTGCCGCCAATGACGTGTTATAATGACAACGGGAAATGTGATTGAATTGAATGGCGGAAAAGGGCAAGTCCTCTCCATATTTATTTCTATTTTTACTTCTTCATTTTACTTTTATAACTATTGACTGACACCATTCGATACAATTTTTATTATGACAAACAATAGCAGACCCCAATCATATAAAAACTAAACTACAACGATTGATAGTACCCACACATATATATATAGTCAATAAAATATATTCATCTATTATAATCTGCAAATATAATGAGGAGTAAATCCATTGCACTAAAGACTGCGGAAATGTCCTTTTTTTTTTTCAGTTTCCTTTCAATATCTTGTAAGAAACATCATCTCACTTATATATAGAAAATATGCGAAGGTAGAACAAATGCAACAGCAACTGCAAAGTTGAAATATAAATACAAGTGTCACTACTCATCAGCCAGTTGCGCTCGAACTGAGTCACAAAGAGTCCATACATTAACAATATATATCCCTGAAGCAATGAATGCACAAAGTATATCTGCCATTATAAATAAGTGAAAGAGAGAAACGAATATACCTAATGTGGTGGGGTAAAGTCGGAGGCCACGCGACGACAACAGCAGCATTAAAACCAAGACGAATACATGTACAGCGTACACGCAAACGTCATATAAACACTCGTGGTTTTATTTTTTTTTTCCTGTTTTATTTCGTTGCTCCCCCCGCCCCTATTAACAATCACCAAATTCTCAAAGCGAGCCCATATTCATTTCTATTATTTCACTATGATATTATAATGTCATTTGTTCATTTATTCACTCAATTTCTATTTTTGTTTTATTTTTCTTTCAAGGATTAGATGTAAATTGATTGTTATAATGAAATAGATTGTATTGCTATTAAGAATTGATAATAAAAATTGTACCTTGATGTATATTGTATCGGATATAGTTGAGATTGTATTGCGATGATATATAATATAATGGAAACGACAATGACGACAGCGACGATGACTGTATATGTGTGTGTGTGTATGTATGTATGTGTGAGTGATCGATTGGCGGCGCGAACGCGAAACGTTCTCGTATTTCACCGCGCGGAAAGAGAACGATAGAGCGATGTAATAGGAAGATACTCGCGAGAGTCCCAAGAATCGCTGGAGGATTAGGTCGCTATTGTGTTATGGATAAGGGGGATCCGAGGGAGATATAGACAGAGAGGTTGAAGGGATCGATATATTTGTAGTAGAGCCTTGATATTAATTATTTAAAAACAATTGTTCATTATCGAAATAATTATTTTTACAAACGTTTACTCATATTTTTATTGCTCGATATATGTTTAGATTATTTTATCTATTTTTTTGCATTGGCCATTTTTTATATTTGTTTTATGGCGAGAGAAACATTTAAAACTATCAAGGACACATGAAAATTATTTTTTAAATGAATTAATTTATTGGATCAAATGTATTATTGTTGATTTTTGTGTGTTGATTTCATGAGAAAATATATCAATGTCAAGCGTTTTTGCTATTCACTGGTGAGTGTAGACCTCGATAAGATTTCTTTCATGAGTTTTACGATACTCGAGTGAATACATTGTCATCAACGAAGAATAAACAAGGGATGGAAAAAAAAAAAGAGAGAAATATACATTGTATATATAAGTATATCAAAAAAATATGTATCCTTCGAAAAGTTACTTTCCATCTTCATCCTCTTTCTTTATCATTTTTTCTCCCCCGTCCGAATATTCATTATATTCTCAACCCTCTTTGACGACTATTGGATTCACATTTTTATTCATCTCATCCATAAGAAAATTCTTTTTTTCACTGTCGCGAAAGCTTCATTTCTTTTTTTTTTTATTTCTCCCTCAATTTTTGTCTTTTATACTGTGGATAATTTCATTTGTTGCGTTAACGAAAGAATTGTAACTGAACAAATCATAAAAAAAGTATTTCTCAATGATGAAATAATGGAAGTTTTATATATATATAGGAATAAATTAAATTGTGCCTTCACTCAACGTGAACAGAATAAAATGGAGAGAGTGCAAGTGAAACTATTATATCGTAAGGTTATTATGTTTATGTATGTGTGTGCGTGCACAAATACACACATATGAGAATAGCCGACATGGAAAAGGCTTCAATGAATCCCTCTCAACGACAACGGACAACGACGACCGGAAAGGGACATGAAATGTATTTTTAAATACCTTCATTCACACATTTCCTGTGGCAATATTTTATTTTCTTCATCGTCTTATTATAAATATATATATATTTACCAAGGCAAAATATGAATCACCACAAGCAAGACTCAACATCCCGATTGAAATTAAAATTTCCCTCTCAGTAAAATATATTTTATTACTCACCTCTCGATTTTGTCCATGGTGTTGGGATGCTGAAGGATTGTCTGCTGTTCGGTCATTTCTACGACACATTGTGTGCCGAGTTCAAGCTCTGCAATTGGAAAAAGTCAAGAGAAAATTTTATCATTTAAATTAATAAAGTTAAATTATAATTTGTTCTTATGGAAATTGAAGCGCAGAGAATTAAATTGAATCGTGATATTATCATATTGAAAGTGTATTGACGATGGTCTCTGGATATTATTCAGGAAGTGTCTACTCTATACTGATTTGATAGTGAACCACTAAAATATATATACATATATACCGATAATGTAATATATGTATGTATATTCAGCATTGAACGATTAATATTCAGAGTGTAACAAGGCACGTGTGGACGCGTAATCGTATCACATATACCATTGGAATATCAAATAGTCCAGGAACGAATAGGTATAATCCTAACTCAAACACGGTCAGTTCTCGTTAGATATATATATGTAAATTTCTACAATGAGTATGACGATGTTTGAATGATCGACGGTAACTACTGTAAATGGAAAGTTCATTCACGGATCGACTACATTTTTCCATTTATGTGATCGAGTTACCTTCCAAGCTTCTACTATCTACGATTTCTTTTTCTTTCTTCATTTCACTTCTTTCATTCTTTCTTTATTTTTTCATTTATTTTTGGTTGTTTCTTTTATTGTTTTTAATTTTTTCTTCCCATCGTGAATTCAATAGTCTTGTATGTAATTTAATGCTTGAAAATTGAAGTATAATGTTGCATTGAAACTCGTGTATGAGAGCTCATTTTTATTCATCTCTCGTACTGATATCAATATTTATCACAACTTATTTATATGCTAGAATGCATATATATATATATATATATCTGTGTGTGTGTGTGTGTGTATGCATGTTGCGAACAGATAGTTCAACAAGCTGTGATATGCACTTTAAAAATGTTTTTTTTTTTTAACAATTTACTCTACTTTTAGTCGATTTTCCAATTCTTTTCATTATTTTCAGTTTTATATATTTCATTTGATATAACAAAAAAATAGTAATAATAATAATAATAATAATAATAATAATGTTGAAAAAGTCGGAAAACTTTTCCTTTGTTATCTCCAGTCTTTTTTTTTTATTCCGCAATACTGAAGGAGAAAATCCATGGGGGTTTAAGGTAACCAAAATTATCCCGCAGAGACACATTTCTATTCACAGACTTTTACGTTTTTTCTCCCATGCAATAAATATTTTTGCTGCGACCGTGGGATTTGAAAAGATGAAGCGAAAAGAAAAAACAAAGGAACGAAAGACAAAGAAATAAAAATAAAAAAAAAAAAAGAAAAATAAAAGAGTAGAAGAGATGATTCTTTGAATTATCGTACCGTTGAAATTGTGATAAGATATAAAAAAAATGTCAAGGAAAAGAAACACATGTCTTTCTGAATCAGAGCTGTAATAAAAATGACGAGGGAAGCAGCGAGAATAAATTTCCAAGGAATTTCCCGTGCACTATACAATGACGCATACAACATTTAACATCATGTGCTTACAATATAAATATATATATATAATAATGGCTCCACGTGTTCATTCGCATGATTCAAACCATATCGTGTACAAGTAAAAATAATTTTTGTTTAACGACCATTTAAATTTCTCCTAATGCACATAGTGTCTTCATTCAATTAAATACCACCGATCTCGCACGTACATTAATTAAATATACAATGGTAATTTTAATTCGATTTAAACACTAAATGTAATTAAATAAAATGAACTCGAAAGAAAAGAGTCACATGACAAAACGAAAATTCTCCTTAACAAAGAAAATGAAAGGACAAATTGTCAACTAGTAAAAGCAAACTCAATTTTCACAAATTATTGCATGCTCATGCGCACCATAAATAATATATATTTAACGGCAGAATAAAAACAAACTGTTGTATTATTTAACGACACGTGTTGACGCCAAATCTGTGCAGTAAAACAAAAATAAATATACAAATAGAATAAAAATTCAATAACAAAACTCCGAGTAATTTCGTTACAAATAGAATTATTATATTGGATGCTGCTGTACATTGCAACATTTGTATAACACATATTCTCTGTTCGTGCAATCGATAAAAGAACACCCTCGCGTGAGAGAACATTCCTCTCCGTCTCTCTCTATTTCTCTTCTATGTGTGGGCGTGAAAAACTCTTTCTTTTCTTTTTTATATTTTCCACTAGGGGGAAACTCAATGCGCAACGTGACGACCAATTTATTCAAGGTATTACCATATTTCTGCAATTGTATTCCACTATCCCTCTCGTGCTCTATAAAAACCAAACGAACTATCTCTTCATCACTATTCCCTCTCAAAATTATACTTTTGATATTTATTCCACAATAAACTCTCTTGCGTTTAATTTCCAAATGGAAAGAATGAATAAAAATCACGACATATCCATGAAAGAATAATCAATAGCTTTTAATAAAGAAGTTATGTGAATAATAAAATAAATTATTATTTTGTTTTTACTATTATTATCATTATGATTATTATTGTTATTATTTCTTGAATGAATCAATAATTGTGTACAATGCATTTATTGATGCAAGTGTTTTTAATTATATATATTCACATGTTAAGTGCAATCAGTGTAACGCTAAGTGGTCGCCCTCTAGAATGTATACACGCAATGTCTATAATCTATGTACATTATGGATATATGTGTGGTCATTGGTCATGCACACTCGAGGAAGCATAGCCGACAATGTCGGTGTAAAACAACCTGCGAAATGGAAATGAATTCGGTCTGATGATTTTGTCGAAAGAAAAAGTGTTCAAATGCTCTGGATAAAAATTCGCTACTCAATGCAACCCCTGTTTACAACATCACAGTATATTTATTTCCATACAATTTCTTTTTCATTTCCTTTGTATCATCTTTCCAATTTGTCGTTTCACAAAATTCTACCCGGCCTATCCAACCAGAAATATATGGAAAGTGAATTCAACATTCAAACTTCGTTGCCTGCGTCCAGTGAAAACAAAAAAACAATGGACAATATTTGTCTTTTTTTTTTTTCTTTGCCTCTCTCCATATTTTTTTTTTGTCTCGCACTTACAGACTCTATCCCTGGGGTCGTAGCGCAAACTGTCAACTGGTATGATAAAGTATATACAGCAAATGGTAGCTTAGTATATATATATATATATATTTTTATATATTTCTTTTTTTTAGTATGGATACGGAAAGAAAAAAGAAAAGAGAACTCGGACGTCATTGCAGAAAAGTTTTCAAAGGAAAATTTCATTTTTTTCTTTTTCCCATTAATTTTTATTTATTGCATTAATTTATTTTTTATATCTGCTCTCAAATTATGTATGGGAAAAGAACTTTCACGTTTCAAGGTGATAATCAAAAAAAATATATGTATATATATTTATATTTAGTTTGATGATAGATTTACTGTTTGATGACGAGTTGATGACACGCAAGTCTACAAGAAATTAACGACGATGAGTCACACACGTACGCACACCCATAAATGGAATATATAACATATATTCATGGTATAAAATTCATGTTTGTATTATACACAAATGACGGTATATGTAATATTAATTTCAAAATAAAAAGAAAGTGCAAAACAGATCATTGATAACAATTAGAGTTATCGTAATTTTATGGAATTTTCTCAGGTTAAAATATCGAATATATATATATATATATACATATACACCACAAACGATGGAAGAGTGATAAGAATAAAGAGTAAAAAATGAAAGGGGCCTCGCTCTTTTGTAAATGAATTATTGAACATTATCGAAAAGAATTTGACACAAAATATATATTAAAAGGAAAAATATTTATATACCTATAAATATGCATATGAACGTATGGAAATGTTCCAAAATACTTTTTGACTTGGAATTTTTTTTCTTGTTACGCAAAACGTGAAAATAAAAAAATTCATAGCAAAATTTCCATTTGTACACACGCCGTAAAAACAGAATATTTGCTACTCATTTAAATTATCACAAAGATAAATACAAATAATTAATTCGCAATGCATACACACACACAAATATATACATACGCATATACACCTGTAATATTGAAAAATAAATTTACATCATCATAAATACACATACATTCAAATAGTTTTATATAAAGAGAAGCCAGTGAACAGAGACAAGTTGTCATTTGTGTTGGGTGAAAGAGATTTTGCAGTAAATGGCCTAAGGCAAACTGAGCAGTTTTGCTTCGTGCTCATTTTGGCGTTTATTCACCGTAACCATACAATAATTAATATATATATATATATATATATATATATATAT
>CAJUYH010006833.1:0-19058 GCA_910591685.1 Galerucella tenella
TGGAGGGCCTTATAGACCCACTCACCACAAACCTAACCTAACCTATTAGAAAGGCAGCATAAACCTCCTACTTTCTATTTCTCCTTTACATGCGGACGGGTTCCAAGCTAACTTGTTTCTATATTGTGTAGTATTTCTATAGTTTTATTTGTTCTAAAACCATGCCTCCTAAAAAACTTTTTGGTGTTAAGGGTGTTAAGGGAAAAATTATCCTCACTCAAGTCCGATAGATTCTTAAAAACGTTATTCTGTCTTGATAGTCAAGCAGTATAAGGCTTTGGATGCACCTTACAGTAAATCGTAAATGAAATAATAGATATTTGTGCAGCAAGTGTGTAAAGTAACCCTTTTTTGACGAATGTGTGTCACATGAGTAAAAAAAATCTCTGCTTATGGGTACAGTTTCAGTTGTTACTACTGCTGATGTGATATCTTATACATTTAAAATTTTATTTTCCTACGATCACATAGTAAAGTGACATAAAATATATCGCACTGTCTAGTTCTATGGAAAGTGGCCTTTATTCATACGCGTACGGAAAAAAAACCTATTCGTACGTGTACGGATAAAAAAGCTGTCAAATGAATTTTTATTAAGGTTGACCACTGGCAAGATGTCAAATATATAATTTTTGATTAGATTTACCTATGTAATATCTAAATTTGAAGCAATCTATTTGAAAAGTGAAATTTTTGTCATTTTCTTGATTAAAAAAAATTTAGGGCGCGGTCGAGGTTCGAACCCGCGTACTCTTCGTCAGAAGTTCGATGTTGTACCAACTAATCCAAATCACCTGTTTTAATAATAGGAAAATGTAATAATCTTGGAAGGTATTCGTGATAATTATGTATGAAGTATGATGAACAATAATAATTTCACTTTCAATTTCTATAATGATCCAACCAATTAATAACCTACCTATATAGTTAAACTACTTGAATTTTTGTCACTATTGATAGTTATTTTGAAATCAATTATGTTGACTTTAATTGTAACATTTTGTGTATTAATATGTCAGATGTTGATTACACATTATTTGGTGAAATTATCACGTGATCGTAGGAAAAATACTGTACATTACATTACAACAGTAAATATGTAAAATGTAATACGATTCATAATAAATGCTGGAAAAAATTACAGAATTTCAAGTTTCTAGCTTCACTGAAATTTAAGAAAAAAAAATAAAAACCCAATTTTAGTCACCACTGAAAAGGAGTGTGCTGAGGAAATTTTGTTATAGGAAAGACCCATCCTAATTTCACTTCCTGAACTTTGTCGCATGAATTTAGAAACACCCTGTATGTAATATTCCCATTCCCCAAACTAATTTGAAGCTTCCCTAATGGATTTGATCAAATATACCTTTAGCATGTGTTTATTTACTTTGATAACTAACTTTCAGTAATTTCAGCAGACAAACTTCCAACATATCCGAATTTATGTGCACTATGAAATTTCTAATCGAGTAATTAAACGGCAAAACGGAAGCGATTCTCATGGAGAATCGGTCGAATATAATTAATAGAATTTCAAATTAAGATTTATATTAAATTGCTGTTTATTTATATCTGGGGATCTTTAATGGTTATTCTTAACGCAATGAACAACTCATTACTTACTATTTTGAGAAAATTTTATAGCTACTAACACTTTCGATTAATTTTTATTTTTATTTTATCACTAGTCTTTCGTTTGTAGTGGAAATAATATACAGAGTGGACCACAGAAAACAGTTCACCCCGATATTTGGTAGTATTTCTTAGATTTTAAGAAAATTAGGAAACACGTTCATTTTTGTTCTAAGGGGGAAACATTTTTACAATACATTTTTCAACCCCCCTTCCCTTCCACTTCACCAACCCCCCTATATCTCGCTTATTTGGCAAGATATGGCACCCCCTGTATATTGTCATTGAAAATTGCGTGTCGTTTTATTTGGAATACAACGATAGCACATACTCGGTATTTTTTCCAATTAATAATAACAAAATAATCAATATTTCATGAAATATGAATTTCAACTAAAATACCTCTGATGCAATTAAATAAAAACAAAATTACATCAAGTGTTCGAAATTATTTCCTGCAGAATCCTTGCAAGCTGCAAAACTTGTTAAAAGCTTTCTTGTGCTGACCGTCTGAATCATAGCATGTGTAACGCTACGACATGCTTCACGAATGCGTCCTTTAAGATCATCTGAAATTTAAATCATATCATAAAATACTTCAACCTAGAATTGTAATCTTGCATCAGATCTGAGCATAAGAGAATATTTGGCAAACTTATTTTTTAATAAACAGCTGCATTTTGTTCAAAATTATTTCCTGCAGAATCCTTGCAAGCTGCAAAACTTGTTGAAAGTGTTTTTGTGCAGGCCCCGTCTGAATCATAGCTGGTGTAACGCTCCGAGATGCTTCACGAATGCGTTCTTAAAGATCCTCTAAATCATAAAATACTTCAACCTAGAATTGTAACTCTTACGTTGCCAGCAGTGACTACTGTTTTAAAAGCCATCTGAAGTTTGGCCTCAGGAACTATAAATTGCAGTGGGAATCTTGAATCTCAAATTGAGGGAGAATTTTATCCTTTTTAAAAATAAATTGACTTTACCAAAATAACACAAAATGCAGCTGTTTATTAAAAAATTTAAATCGTGACTGATAATATTTCGCCAAATCTTGCGTCAACAAAAGTTTGAAAAATATTTTCTTATGTTCAGCTCTGATGCAAGATTACAATTCTAGGTTGAAGTATTTCATGATTTTGATGATCTTAAAGAACGCATTCGTGAAGCATGTCGTAGCGTTACACCAGCTATGATTCAAGAAAGCTTTTAACACGTTTGGAGCTTGCATGGATTCCGCAGGAAATAATTTTGAACACTTGCTGTGTTCGTTTTTTAAATTGCATTAGAGGTATTTTAGTTGACATAGATACCTCATGAAACATTCATGCTTTTGTTATTATTGATTGTATGTGCTATCGTTGTATTCGGACATAATAATTGTCCACGATTTTTTCCGGTATTCAAAAGGAAATCAAAACAAATATTGCAATAACATAATTAATTTATAACGAAAATTAACTAAATTAGAGTATAATTTAATTAATGAATTAGACGTTGAAAATTGTGTCCACTTATATCCATACAATTGTAGCTGTTCGAAATTAAGCCAAACGTTTTGTAGCATTTCAGTAGTTATTAGACTGCAATTATGTACTATTCGTAGTCGTAGTTCTTCCAACGGAGCGGGTTACTTTTTACGTTTTATAAACTTTGCTCTTTAAATAACCCCATAAAAAATCGAGGATGTTAAATCGGGAGATCTTGCAGGTCACTCAATAAGTTCTTCCTTCCAATTCAAGTCTAGGAAATCGTTTATTAAGATACCTATAGCCATACAGCTCTACTGTAATGGGGAGCTGCGCCGTCTTCTATCCAGTCGGGTTATCCCAAAAAGTATCAAGAGATTTTTGATGAAATCCCTTAAAAATATCATGGTTAATGATAATCAGTTGCCTCCACCGGTTTTTAGGCTGTGCTAATTGCTAATAACAGTTTATAGCCAAAACAACCAAAAATGTGCCTATTTTTCGACATGTTTTCAAAATTTACTCGAAAAGTATTGAAATAATCGTGCATATCTAAGGAAACAAAGTTATAAAGCGTGAAATTTGCTATAAAATTCCGTGGTTCAAAATGTAAAAATTTCCATCCTTGCAGCCACAGCGGATGAATACCTAAGTGAAAAAAATTTCTATAAAGCAATGTTAATCATTATTTTTTCTCATAAAACGTTATTTCGATATCCTATTTAGTAGCTGAGTAATCTAATTGTTGATAAACTTTAGGTAAAAGAAATAGACATCAACAATTTTTTCGGTTTAACTGACTCAGACGTTAGTTTAAAAAAGTGGTTAAATTTTACCTCAATAACAATTAAGATATCTGTGCGGTTTTTCATTTTAAATCAGAAAAAAACCTATTTAAATGACTTGGACAAACACAACTTTTGGCGTTTTGAACGTTCAATTCGGACCATTCAATCCCGAGTTATTGAATCCCAAACTTGATCAACGATTCTAGGCAAGCGAACAACAATCTAACGAAAAATAGTTATTTTTGAATCTACTACGCGAAATGCTACTTTGGTGATCGAGAATTGATAGTCGATCATGCAAACAACATTTTTTCTACAAACGTCAAAAATATTGTTCTAAAATAAGTAACATGCTTAGCTTAATATGAAAAATATGAATTTTGAAGCGACATGGAGGATGAAAATCTTTGACTGTGGCCGAAGGATACGTGGAAGATTCTATCAACAATAAAATTCAAATATCAAATAAAATTTTAGAGTGAAATTTCAGGATCAAGTGCTGTCACCTCTACAACTCCCAAAACTACGATATCACGAGCTGAATCTGAGTTATCTGGTTTAGGAATAAATATTGGTTCGTGCACTGGCTGCACCATTAATGTTAACATTGTAAATAATAAGTAAAATTAGGTAGTGTTATATTTTCTCACAATTTGAAAGCCTTAATTATTGTTATACATTAATAAATAAATTATTTCTTGGATTTTTGCTTGATTGATGAACATAAAGGTTAAAATATAAAAATCCCATATAGTTTACATGCAGTGTGCGAAGTAAGTATTTCGCACACTACTTCGCGCACGGTGTCATGGAAGGAAAATGAAAAAAAGGGTCACTTCGCATATTGTTGTCAATGCGCGAACCTTGTAATTTTTTGACGTTTGTAGAAAAAAATACTATCATTCAATACTTTTCGGGTAAAATTCGGAGACATGTCGAAAAATAGGCACATTTTTGGTTGTTTTGGCTATAAACTGTTATTGTGCAATTAGCACAGCCTAAAAACCGGTGGAGGCAATTGATTATCATTAACCATGATATTTTTGAGGGATTCCATAAAAAATTTCGCCTACTGCTCTTACATCCACCTTTAATGCTAACCCGTCTAGACTAATTATTATTATACAGGGTGTAACAAAAAGGCAGGTCATAAATCATACCACATATTCTGGGGCTAAAAATAACTCGATCCAACCCAAGTTACCCTAGTACAAATGTGCATGCGAAAAAAGTTATAACCCTTCGAAGTTACCAAATGAAATAGTTATTTTCCTAACAAGTGCGGAAAGTGACACTTTCCCGCACGCGACTGCAGTTGACCCGAACGACGCGAAGCGGAGTTCGGGCAAGCGGTCAAGGGCGGGAAAGACACTTTACGCATGAGTTAGGAACATTATTTTTTCTACGACCGTATATACAAAAAAGTATATCAACCCATTTTTCAAAATTCATTTTATTTTAACACACATATAAAAAACTTAGACCAAAAACTATTATTATTATTATCAATTATTATTATAAATATTAATATTAGAAACACAATTAGCTGCATTCTGTGAATCACTTAAAATTGCCGGTCCAGTGGAGTTACTTGGTGTTAGCTGGTGAGTGAATGACGTTGATGAGGATGGCATCGTTTGCAGGTCACATAAAGATGACGATGAAGGTGACGGCAACAATTTTAAGTCATATGGTTTTAAATGAAACTAACTGTTTTTAAATGACTCCACAATATATTCTGACGATGATATTTATATCGAAACAATTGTCAATTTACTTGCAATTTACACATTTTTACAAATATATTGTGGAGTCATTTAAAAACAGTTAGTTTCATTTAAAACCATATGATGAGTAGATTCCACGAAGTGAGGGTTTATACAGTTAACTCAATTTTAAGTCATTTGTACATGAAAGAATTTCATTTGATATATTTTTCTTATATCAAACCCGGGTGGTTTGATAGTTGTTTTGTGACACTACTTTAAAGAATTTACAAGGTTATATCAAAATATTTAAGTATTTTATTTTATATTTTCAGAAAATAAAAAATGCAACAAAAAGCTGTAAAACATGTTGATTTTATTTGATGGACTATTTATTCACCTGGTGTAAGAATAGTTATAACCGAAGTAAAAAACTATCTAATAAGGTCAAAATTTGCATAATTTCACTTTCCCGCACTAGTGCGGGAAAGTGACACTTTCAAAGCTAAAATGCGTGCGGGAAAGTGGGTTAAAACGCACGGTAGTAGAAAAATAGATTTTTTCAAATATCTCGACAGTTGTTCGACATATTATAATGAAAGTTGACAAGTGGCTTTCTTATGATAAGAGCATCATCTTAAAAAAAAATTGAGAAATTATTGCACCCCGTTAAAAATTTATGGGAGTTGAGATCCCCTAAACCCCCCAAAATTTTTGTGTACGTTACAATTTAATGCTTATTGTGGTACCATTATTCAAACACATTATTTTTGAAACTTTTTTGCCCCCTAGCACTTTTAACAATTATAAGTTTTTATCGAGATACGGCCTATTTTTCATTAGGATTCAAAAATTGTGTATTATTATTTAGTAAACAACCGTTGTTACTAAGGATACAATTAGACATTGGATCAACAATTGTCAATAATACATTTGAAGCTTTCAACTTTTGTGTGTTTAAGAGGAACTAATTTTTCTAATAATAATGGAATACACGTTTTCAGAAATGGCAGATATGCATTTAATTTTGGGTAAGTTTCGTCATGTTGAATTAAGATTTAAGATACTTATCGATAATTTTGATAACACAGGTGAATGCCGGGGAAATAGCGCAGCAGCTGCAAGGTTTTATGCGGAAAAATATCCCAATCGAAATACACCAGGTCGTCGATTATTTCTCTCCATTGATCGACGTTTACGGGAAACAGGTACATTACGACCACAACTTGCTGGCAATAGTCGTCGTCCGAAAGTGGATGCAGACGATGAGGAGATTTTGGATGCAATTGAAGAAACCCCTCAAAGTAGTACAAGGAAGAAACCCCTCAAAGTAGTACAAGAGTAGTAGCTGCGCAATTAGATCTGTCTCAGATGATGGTTTGGAGAAGAATTAAGGAACAGCAGCTTCATCCTTATCATTTAACAACCGTTCAAGAGTTGCTAGATGAAGATTATCCTAAAAGAATGGGATTTTGCGATTGGTTGTTGACGGAAAACACTCGGAATGCCAACTTCATTAACCATATTTCATTTACTGACGAAGCCACCTTCAACAGAAATGGCATTACGAATCACCATAACGAACACATCTGGGCCGAAGAAAACCCTCATGGAAAAAAAGTCACTCATCACCAAAGAATGTTCAAAGTCAATGTTTGGCTAGGAATTGTGGACAACAATCTAGGGCCAGTATTTCTTCCAAACAAATTAAACGGTGAAAATTATTTGCAATTTTTACAAAACGAATTAGGTACCAGAGTACTTGGAAGGGGTAAATCTCAGAATAAGGCAAAATATGTGGTACTTACATGATGGTGCTCCAGCACATTACACTAACGAAGTTAGGCAACATCTTTGCGAGCAATATCCTGGACGCTGGATTGGAAGGGGTCCTGATGCACCTATTGCTTGGTCACCCATAAAGGTCCAGATCTGAACCCTATCGACTTTAGCGTCTGGGGATGCATGAAGAACGATGTGTATGCTGTAGAAATTATGAGCGAACAACAACTGAGGAATATAATCCTCGAGGCTGCAATTAGATATCGTCAGGAGCCATTGATTTTCCAGAATATTCGGTTTTCGTTAGTAAAACGGTGCCGATTGTGTATTCAAGAAAATGGGGGCCACTTCGAACATCTAATAAAAACTACACATTTGTAAATAAATAAGATTCAATAAAAAATTTGGGACCCTCGAAAAAATTCATTTTAATTCACTTTCATTTTTGTTACTCGAAATTTTTGAAGCCTAATGAAAAATAGGCCGTATCTCGATAAAAACTGATAATTGTAAAAAGTGCTAAGGGGCAAAAAAGTTTCAAAAATAATGTGTTTGAATAAGGGTGCCACAATAAGCATTAAATTGTAACGTACACAAAAATTTTGGGTGGTTTAGGGGATCTCAAATCCCATAAATTTTTAACGGGGTGCAATAATTTCTCAATTTTTTTTTTAAGATGATGCTCTTATCATAAGAAAGCCACTTGTCAACTTTCATTATAATATGTCGAACAACTGTCGAGATATTTGAAAAAATCTATTTTCATTTGGTAACTTCGAAGGGTTATAACTTTTTTCGCATGCACATTTGTACTAGGGTAAATTGGGTTGGATCGAGTTATTTTTAGCCCCAGAATATGTGGTATGATTTATGACCTGCCTTTTTGTTACACCCTGTATGTTTCTCATTTCAAGTTGCCATTAATGTAAAATGGTTATAAAAATGGTTCTAAATGAAAGAAATTGGCGAATCATGAAATCCAAATCCTTTAGTTAACCTTGGCTACGATTGATAGACACCGAAATCAAATGTGAAGAACGAGTCAGTAATACTTGTAGGTATATCCGCATTTCGAAAGCATTACAATTGTATACATATTTCAATAAGGGCCGAACTCGCCATTAATAATAGTTACTAAAAATAACTTGAAACTTCTCAAATGTGGTTGAAATCAATACTTTTTTTGCCATATCAAAAATCCTTATACAGTGTGCCCATAAAGTATGGAGTAGATTCGATAGTCTCTAAACAAAAAGCGTATTTAAAAAAATCTGAAAATAGGGACACGTAGACCATTCCAGAATTATGTCGCTGACACATTCCATCGAAAAACGACCTAAATGTGATTATTAACATCTTAACAACTCCGTAAATACCAACTTAATACCCTATTCATGAATTATTTCTGATTCAGAAAATTTATTGAGTTTTGCCATGTTTAAGAGTTTTTGAAAAATCCCCAGACCAATCTAGATCTGGGACCCTATTCTCAAACCGTGACATATTTTGTCGCATGCGAGAAATCCACTTTGTCGAATAAAATCTGAATATTCTTATTCTCAAATGTCGCCTTCGCAAATTTTTGATAGACAAATTGTAGAATGGTCAAAAGCAGTCGACAATTTATGTCGAATGTGAGAATTTCATTACTTGCGAAATTTATAGGTTAACGTTATACATGTCAAAAGAAGCAGAATTTAGAATGGAGGCAATATTCTGCCACTTACTCCTTGCAATTCAAAAGCTAAAATTTAGGGAAAATTTTCCAGATAAAAGAGGCTCATTTTATTTTTCTTGCATTGAATTTATTAATGTTCGTTTTTGGTTTATCTTGTTATTCTTGTTCTACATTCGAGTAAGTACATTGTACATTCCAACTTCTAACAAATAACCAAATCACTACTGTCATCACAGATCATATTATAACTACTACTGCCATTTCATTATTTTACATCTTTACATGAGAAGTGGCATGGAACAGGATATAATATCGAAACTTTGGTGTTGCCAGTTCATGTTATTCGACAAAATTTATCTCATGCGACTTAGATGTCGAACCCATTTGAGAATGCCAGATGCCAATGTTGTGCGACAATTTCTATCGACATATGTCGAATACGACAATTGTTATTCGACATTCGAGAATAGGACCCCTGGTCTGGGATATGCTAAAGAATATAGTGCTGCCTTTTGCAATAAATAATATTAAAAATATCTCTTTTCACAGCTGCCATAATTAATTTTAATACCTGACTACCCTAGACAAACAAAAAGCTGTTTGTTTGATCTGTTCCATACATTTCTACTGTATTGCATTTCTATAACACTGTAACTGTATATTGCATTCGTTGAGGACGTGCTTCGTTATATCTGCCTTATCCATTATTCAATAAGCTTTTAGATTTGATATTTTATTTTCAACATTTCGAAAAAACAACATTTTACATCGTGTTTTATTCTTATACAAAATAGCAATTGGTTCGGAATTGAAAAGATTATTACATTCTGAATGGAGTTATGGAATGATAATATTGTTGAAAATGTTAAATTTAACAACTTTAATAATTCAAATAACTCGTATTACCATAAGAGGGTCGATAAATTTATTATGTAAGATAAAGTTTCCAATAAAAATAAAAACAATACTAGGGGTCACTTGACTAATTCGTGAAGTCTTAAGTTTAGCTACAAAAATATACAGGATGTCCCGTTTAACGTGACTTATATCTTATACAGAGTGTCAATTTTAAAACTTACAATGGGCTGACTGTACCTCGTGAACGAAAAGAAATATTAAAAAAAATTTAAAACCGTTTCTAGGGAAGATAGTGGAACTAAAATGACAAGAGAGAAAATGCACCCCCATTAACCTCCTATGACCCACCTACAAAAATTTAAATGGCAACCCCCTACTTGTGATATGTCGTTGGAAAGCTCGTAGAAAATGCTTTCCAACGGTCTAAGTGATAATTATACAGGTCGTAGCAATAAAGCAGAAAATTTATTTATAGATGCATTGGAAGGAGAGGAGGTCCCATTGAGTGGCTAACCTAGGTCATCGGACATACCGCCATCTGATTTTTTCTGTGGGGTCACCTCTTAGGTCAACTGTTCATAAAACTCAACCAGCATCAACCATTTTTAACATTTACTAAATTAATTAACATTTTTGTAGTTCTACATTTAACACTTTTTCATTTTTTATGTCAAATAAATGTTTCTGCTTCATTGTTACACCTTGTATAATTATAACTTAGACCGTTGGAAAGCATTTTCCACGGACTTGCAGGTTTCCATTTAAATTTTGGAAGGTAGAGTAGGTGCGGCATAGGCGGTTGATAGGGGTGCATTCTCTCCCATGTCATTTTGGTTTCCCCTCTCTACCCTAGAAACAATTTTGAAATTTTTTTGATATCTCTTGTCGCTCAACAGATACAGCCCATTGTATGTTTTAAAATTGACACCCAGTATGCATTTCAAAGACATTTACTTGGTACCAATAGCTATAAGTGAATGTTATCTAGCTGAACTTTAATTCCTTTAAAGGTAACTTTCAAAAAAATAATTGTTCCACTCTCTCTTGACATTCGTAAACTATTACAACATATCTATGGGTTGCCAAAAACAAAATATCAACTAAAATCCGACTCTGCCTTAAGATGAGCAACCTACCATTTTAGAAATCTGTGAAGGTCGTTGAATCATGTGTTAAACGATTAAAGACAAGACAGAACATCAATTAATTTACAATTGGTAGGTAACCTTAGAAATCAGGAATCGGAGATAGGCTTGTTAATATTTTTTTAAATACCCACAATTTCGATAACTTGAACACATGGACATAGTCCAAGTTCTTTTTTTTTCTTTATTACCTATATAGGTACATAAAAAATGCATGAAATCTGCTTTGCGAATCATTGAAGAAGCAAAGTGAGATAGATGCACACTGTGATCATTTAGTTTCAAAGTACAAAATTCTAACCCTACTTTGTATGTATATCTTTGAAGTGGCAAAGTTCATTCATCAGCATCGTGAAAAATTTATAACTCACTCGAATTTACATAATTAGTCTACCAGGTCTGCCAACAGTTGTTGAGATATCTAGGATTGAAACCCCTAAACGTAATAATTTTGATGTGGGTATGTACCGGGTGGTCCAATAAGCCGATCTCTCTGCTATATATCAGAAGCTATTTATGTTATAAATAACTTTAGGAAAAAAAATTCCTTAGGAAAAGTGGACAAGAGAAATTGTTGGAAATTACTTTCAAGTTTCTAGGTTAACCGCTAGGGGGCGTAACCTGTAAAGAAAAATTTAAAAACCAGTTTTTTGTGAAATATGCCCAATTATACCCAGTGTTAAATAAGTAAACTAAAAAAAGGCCTAACTTTCGCACAAATTTGATTAATTACTTTTTATTCTATTTTTCCAAATAAAGGGTGGGGGAAAGTGGGAATGTGTTTGTGGATAAATACCTATAACTTTGGTTTGAATCAACCGATTTTAACGAAATTAGTATCAATTGAAAGAGTGTAGATGAATTAATTACATCTACTATAAAAAAAATGGAATTCAGTTTTAATTGTCATAGGTAAAGGGTACTTTCGAATGAAAAAAATTAAAATTTGTTTTCTTAAGAAAAGTTTAATGAAAACACCTAATTATTGCGAATTAAAATGGAACTGGATTAAATTCTTAATAAAACGGCGTAAACCTCATGTTGATAGCTTTTGTCGAACTCGAGATATAAATAAAAACGCATAAACATAAGTGAGTATAGTATTGACACCCTGTATTAGAACTTAAAATTAAACATGGGAAAGAAAGATCATACAGATATCTTGGTCATTAAAACTCGATGTCCAATTAAATGTTCAAATTGTTTTTCATCGTTTTCCACACAAATATGTAATCTAGCACGCTTTGACATATCTGTTGCTTAAATTGCAGCTGTTGATATACTATTTATAGCGTTTCTAATGCGCTGTTGCATGTCGTCTCGCGTGGTTGGTGAGTTTGGTACGCTAAATCCTTCAATCTTCTCCACAGATTTAATATTCCAGACATATTAAGTCTGGAGATCCAGCTGGCCCTGAAAATATGCTTACCCTTCCAATCCACCCATTTGGATAGCTTACATTCAAATAATCTCTAATTCGTCTGTAAAAGTGCGCAGGACACCCGTCATGCTGTAATATCATACCTCATGTTTGTAAGGAAATATCGTTCAATAAAACAGACAACCAATTATCCAGAAAATCCAAATATGTATCGCCATTTGAAGTTCCAAGAAATATGAACCTGCGATCTTTCCGTCAACTATACCACACCAAACATTAAGACTCCATCTACCTTGAAGCTGCACTTCTTCTACCCAGTGCGGACTTTCTTCAGACCAATAATGCTTATTATGCAGATTAACACCACCCGCACTATTAAGCATAGCCTCGTCTGCACAAAAAATTTTTGACATGATATGCGGTTGTTCTTCTAGCAGATTTAACAATTGCAGTAACCTGAGATTGAAGCAGCATTTAATTGGACATTAAGTCTAAATGATCGAAATGTATGTATGATCTTTCTTTTACATATTTAATTTTAAGTTATAATACAGAGTGAGTCAATACTATACTTACTTATGTTTATGCGTTTTTATTTATATCTTGACTTCGACAATAGCTATCAACATGCGGTTTGTGCCATTTTGTTGAGAATTCAATCCAGTTCCATTATAATTCACAATAATTAGGTGTTTCCATTGAACATTCTTGAGGAAAACAAATTTTTTCTTTCGAAAGTACCCTCTACCTATGACAATTAAAACTTTTCTTTATAGGTTACGCCCTAACGGTTAACCTAGAAAATTGAAAGTAATTTCCAGCAATTTCTCTTGTCCACTTTTCCCAAGGAATTTTTTCTCCTAAAGTTATAACAAGAATAGTTTCTGATATATAGCCGAGAGATCGGCTTATTGGACCACCCGGTACAACAAAATAATATACAGGGTGTCCCGTAAATAAGTACCGTCATTTAGAGGCACAATCGATCGTTAAGAAATATTTGAAATACCCAAACACAACTTTTATCTAACGTTCTTAGTTTGTGAGATACAGCCCGTTAAAAGGTGCAGATGATATACACATTTTATTTCATATCTTCCCGGGGGATGAAAGTACAAATTTAAAAATGTTTTGTAGGTTATTGTCTTTTCAAAACATATCGACAGTATTAATTCTGTCAAATTCTAATAAGCCAGTGGCGTAGTACGAGAGATTCGTAAACTTTTATTGTACCATGTATTTAGAACTGAAGACTAATGTCAATTCTTAAATAAATTTCCTAAATAAAAGGTGAGGTTGAGAAAATATTTACGAATACTACAAATTTACTGTTTAAATAAATTTACAGCATAAAAAAGCGTCTATTCCACCAAAAGAAAGACATTTTTAACTTTTTTTCAAATACTATCATTTCAGACAGATATTTTGAACAAGCTACAACCTTGAAAATATTTTTTAAATAAACAATTCATATGTACACAGTATGCTTACTGAAGGAAAAAAATTAGATTTAGTTACAGACTTTTACCCATTTTCAAAGACTGGCCTAAATCTTTAAAACAAAAGGTGGATTACGCTGCAATGCAGATGTTGGTGTGCAATGTATAGTGAAAGTCAAATGTCATTTGAAACGTGGGGTTTCTTTGTAGTTGAAATAATACACAACCTTCGTAAATAATTTGGGTTGTTTATAAAATAGTTTAATTTTTATATTTAATAATTTTGATAACAATTGATAAGTATTGATTAGTAACAAATTTAACGTACTGTATGTTTCAAGCTTAAATCAATACTAGGTATACAAACAAAAAATGTAATAAGATAAAAAGAGAGTAAGTAATTTTAAAAATACCTGCTGAATTATGTCGAGTTTAAAAACCTCACTTATGTTTTCGAATCTACTTCGCTGCTGGAACTTTCGCCAGTAATCGGTGGTACCTGATTGTATATTTCCTTTGTCCGTTTGGTTCTATTAATTTCTAGCATAAGTAATTGTTACTAACATATAAAATTGTCTATAATTTGTCATTCGATTAAATTAACAATTAGCAATTAACATTTCTATTGCTGTGAATCTATCAAGATTAAGCTTTATTCAGGTCGCTTATTACCAAATTGCTTTCCGCAAGCTGTTATTACAAGTCTCAACTTTATTTTAGTGTTTTATAGCATATCTTATTATTGTCACAAATGGTTTAATTCGATTATCTTTTGCTTAGAATGTACTGAATAGCTTCAAATTGTTAAGTATTCTTTTCGATCGTAGTCTATCTGGATATTTTACTGCAAATAAAGCACATGTTTTTGTAACAACTTTGCCATATTTACCATGTATTAAAAGCAAATTTACATATCGTTACATACAGTGTGGAAACCACTTATGGAATAAAATTCTTCATGTCATTTTTTTTAATGAAACACCCTGTATATTTGCATATTTTTGAAATCCTCTTAATGAACCGATTCCAACAAACTAAATAATGTATGGTCAATTATGAATTATACAGGGTGAAATTTTTATTTTTACAGTTATTAAACACATACCTACATAAAATACCTGATGTATTTGATTTTAATACATTAAAATAAATGCTCAAAATGTTCTCCACCTAGTTGTTGGCAATAGCACAGTCTCCCATAGAACTCCTCCTTAACTTTGTTTAAAGTTTGAGGAGAAATATTCCGTATTTCTGTAGTTATCCTGTCTTTGAGATCTACAATGCTAGTTGGTTGTGTTGCATATACTTTGTTCTTGAGATAACCCCACAGAAAAAAATCTAAAGGCGTAAGATCTGGCGATCTAGCTGGCCACTCAATAGTACCTCTTTGTCCAATCCATATATTGGGGAAGATTTCATCTAAATAAGTACTTACCATTAAAGCATAATGGGGTGTTGCCCCGTCTTGCTGGAACCAAACATTTTCATTCGGTAAGCTAGGATCTATTGCGTTGGGATATAAGTTTGCCAACGCAGGAATAACTTCATTGCTAAGCATATTTAAATATTTTTCAGCTGTCAAATTTCCATCTATAAATATAGGACCAATAATATGGTCGCCTATGATACCGGCCCAAACGTTCACCTTTTGAGGGTACTGAGTATGTGTCTCACGCATCCAATTAGGATTCTCTGCTGACCAATATCTACAGTTCTGTCATTTTACCTCTCCATTCAATGTGAATGTTTATTCGTCAGGTCAGAAAAAAGAATGGTACCAAGAGCTATCTCATTTCTGTTCAGCTTATTCATCAATCTTTCGCAGAAATCCATTCTACGATCTGGATCGTCTTCTGTTAACTCCTGCACAAACGTTAATTTGTAGGGATGAAGTTTTTCTTTATGAAGACATCTTAGAACAGTTGTATGACTAACATTATTTTCACGGGCAATTTGACGTGTACTTGAAGTTGGATTCTCTTCGACACTTATCTCCGTATCCTCCCCCGTATCCCCGTTATCCCCGTACCCGATCATCATTAAAATCTCAAATCGGTGAGTCTCAGTTAAATATTTCATTGTTATGTCGACAAGGAAAGAGTGTTTAACAAAGATTTTACTTTTTCAGTATAAACTGTCAACACATCAACAACCTACAGAATAGAAAACATTCCACATTATTTACCGATTTAAAACAATCCACATTATTTACCGATTTTGTCTAATTATTGGTGTTTTTAGGCAATTTTTAGGTATTTATGATAAAATTCATGGGCGTAGCAGGTTTTGTTTAATATACAAATACGTCTAATAATTAGTTAGTTTAGATTTTTGATAAATCCATATTTAGCTAATTAAAAAAAGTACCAATATTTCAAGTGTAATAAATTATTAATTTTAAAATTTCACCCTGTATAATTCATAATTGACCATACATTATTTAGTTTGTTGGAATCGGTTCATTAAGAGGATTTCAAAAATATGCAAATATACAGGGTGTTTCATTAAAAAAAACACCGACTATGGCATACTTGCGTGAATCACCCTGTACATTTAAATTTATGATCACATAACGCACAACTCAATTCAAAAGTTGACGTGTCTCGGCATTTTTTATAATTTACTAAAGTAATGACATAAAGAATTTTATTCCATAAGTGGTTTTCACACTGTATATATCGTATCCGAAAACCCAAACGTAGAAATTTTCATGATTTTAATAGAAGTATTTTGCTATAAACAGATAGTTTTAACTCAACTCGTCGTGGGACACACTGTATACAGAAAATAAATATTTGCCGAGCCTGTTTGTATAGAACAGAGTGTCAGGCCTCTCAGGCACATAGCTTCTACTTTTTTTTGTTAGATTTCTCCATTTTATTCGATCTCTTGCAATCCTATTCCAGTCCTCCATTCCTGTTTCAAGACAGCTTTTGCATGGCTTTCTTCTCTTCTTCAACTTGAGCATTTTACATAATAGACTTTGTATCTTTCCCACGAAACTCATGCTATTTAATTTAGCATCTAAATTATAATTTACAGGGTGATGCTGCAAATACAAAGTTTTTTTCTAAAGGAGCCGTCCCTTCGCCGGCACCACCTCAGTCTCCTGGGCTTATTGTGGATACTCCTAGTGTTCTGACTGCAGCCTATTCAGCCAATCCGTTTCCTGTAGGTATTAGCTCATACAGGTTCTTAGCTGGTTGGTTGTAGAAGTCTTGTGGAGTCATTTGGGGTCTACCATACAGTTTCTGCCTTCTGTGGTCCAGCGTCTCACAGTTGCATGGTATATGCAGAGCTGTTTCAGTAACTTTTTTGCATTTTCTGCATTTAAGGTCTCCGTTATACAGCCCTATTTTGTTTAGGTACTGCTTTGTGGGAAAGTGTCCCGTAAGTAGCACCGTTATGGGTCGTAGTTTGTTCCTGCTCATTGGGAGCAGTTCTTTCGCTACTTTTTCTGATGGTTCTTTTATGAATTCCTTCCCATGTATTTGCCTGGGCGTATTATTCCAGTGTTTATTGTGTTGTTCTTTCACCCACTCTTTTAACCATGGCCTAGTTAAGCATCTGGGGATGCCCACAGCAGGTTCGGGTCCGTTCATCAGAATTGACGATCCTGCTCTTGAGAGTTCGTCAGCTTTTTCATTGCCAGCGATTCCTTTGTGACCTGGGACCCACTCCAGTGTTACACTGTTCCGAGTCGCTAGTCAAGTTCTTCGCCGCATTCGCATACCAGCCGAGATGTCACCCTAGAGTGCCAGCTTGACTGTCACTGTAGATCCTGATCTGCTTGTTGTTGTAGGCTCTCATGTTATTTGCCCCTGCACATGCAAGTATTGCATAGACCTCTGCTTGAAATACCGAGGCGTATTTTCCAAGCGAGACGATTCCTTCATATTTGCTCCACTTGCATATTATGCCCGCTCCGGTGCCGAGCCGAGTTACTGAAATCAATTAAATTAAAGTATTACAGGTTAAAATGTGAAAGTCTTCTTTGATTCCAGGACACATTCGTATCACAAAATTTATTCTTTTATCATGGTATCTCAGTAAAAGCCATTTCTATTGAAAATTCTGTCCAATACAACATTCCAGCAATAAAGATTTTCTACTTCACTCATCTTTCTGTTAGGCGGTGTATTCAATTGTGTCAAAGCAGAAATAAAATAACAGGCCGAAAGAAACGAACACGGTTGGTAAATATTATTTTTCGCGAACCAACAATAAACGAAGAAAAAGCCTATTTCACGTTTCACAACACAACAAACATTCACTTTTAAACATTTTTTTTATAATCAACTTGTAGGATATTTCTTTTGACAATTCTTCTGGCAGTTTTTTTCCACAAAGTAAAAATTCAATTTTGTATTTCGTAGCCTTGTTTACGACTGTTTAAAATGTCAATAACAGTTTGATAAACAATTCTAATAAGTTGATTACATTTTACTATTGGAAATGTCACAGTACCTAGCTAGGTCAAACAATAGGTAAATATTTTTGACAAGTATCCTAGTAGAAAATGAATGATGCCATCATATAAAAGACGTAAAATTTTAATATGATTTGGATACGCAAATGTTGTTGAGTCATTTGTTATAAACATTTAAAACGAATAAAACCGTTTTGTTTTTTTTCCATATAGCGTAAAACGTACTGAAGCAATCTCAATGGTACGTATGGGAAATTTTAGATAATTAAAATACGAACAAAATGCTGCCGTCCAAAGCTAAGCCCCCGTATTTGAAAAAAAGAACGAAAAATGAGATATTGTGTCTGGTATAATAAATAATAGAAACTTAGATCTTTTCTATGCTATAACCTCGTATTTTGCTCAAAAACGTTCAAAAACTTTCCTTTTTTCACCCGTATTTGCAAAAAATACTTCAAATGCTAAGAAAAGTTCACGTATTTTTGTTTTACTATAGGATAAACACGTACTTGCAATCAAATACGTAGATTTTCTTTAGTAAAATTCAAATACGGTTATTACGCGTAGCGTCTACAATACTTAGGGCGTGTTCATACGTGTTTCTTTCTAATTATCTTAGTATGCCGATAATGAAAGAAGGGTCAATGTTGCAAAAATGGAACTTGAAGATTTCCAACTGTGGAAAAATTTGCCTTCTGTAGCTAAAGTTAAAAAAGAAACTCCAAAACTGTACATTTCTAAAATTACTGAAAAA
>CAJUYH010006834.1:0-19056 GCA_910591685.1 Galerucella tenella
ATATGACAACTAGACAATCAATAATATTTTGAAGTTTAAGACTACAAAACTTTGTTGTCAAATTTTCTTAAGGTCCATTCATAGTAGATCACATCTCTGGTAAAATGTGAAATAAATATTTTATTTTATGACATTCCAAAGATATGATAGTCTACTAGAAATGGAATCCAGTGATGTGCACGTTCCAGGAACGGTTTTTATTGGGATAGCGCTTTTTTTCGCTTATTTTGGAAATGTTGTTGATAAAACGCGTTTGTTGTTACTTTTTTGTGTATTATTATTTTTGTTTTCAAAATATGTATGACTCAGTTTGGTGATTTTGTGTATTGAAGTGTGTATCGATTAACAACTATTCCAATGATAAATCATAAGAAAACCTGGATAAAAACTTATGATGCTATCCTGATAACGCATGTAATTGATTATTGGAAATTTCTCTTTCTAACATTGGTAACCAAATTTGACTACATTCCGCTGAAATACTAGCTACACATTTATTTGCATTTAGTTGTATTAAAGCACTTTCTTTGATTTTTAATCTTTTATTATTGGGCTCTTTCAATATAATTTTTGTCGAATCCCATTGAATTTTATGCCCCTCTTCCCAAGCATGTTTACAAATACCTGACTTAAAGAACTCCCTATCTTTGATATATTTTTTATGTTCACTTTGTCGGACTTTCAATGGTCTAGATGTCTAAATAGAATTTGTCGCATTCACAAGATATTTGATAAAGGCAATTTTTTGAAGATTGTTCTTCATTTTTTGGTTTTGTTTTTGTTAGTATAGATCTCAACGTATAGTTAGATTTGAAGCTAGTTCGAATATTGAATTGATTACCAGTTTTCTTAATTCTTTCTGATAAACCCCTAACATACGGTATTGTCAAGTTTTTAAAAATTATGTTGGCTGAATTTTTAATATTATTGTTATTATTATGGGGTTTCATTCCGAAAGAATAAGAGAAAAATAATAAATAGTAGTCCATATCTCACTACTTCTTTATCCTGTTTTTCGTTCACCTATTTTTCTCGAGCTATTTGCTTTTACCGCCGGATATATTCACCAATCGACTGATGAACTCTCAACTGATTGTCAATTGAAATTAATCCTCCTTTTTAACGAACGCTTCTGAAGTCATTCGATGCTTCAGAGGTGACGTGATAGAGATCCATAAATGTTTTACCGTGTCATTCGATAGCGTTTTGTTCCTAACTTTGCGTTAACAATTAATAGGACGTGATAAAGGTACCTTTATTAAATTTTTAAACTTCACATGTACATTTGATAAGCTTGTCGTCATCAAAGTTCGCTTTATGCCAGTTAACGGAGGTTTATGCTTTTTTTTGGTTTGATGCCAGTGAATATTACAAATGTAAGCTACCTCAATGATATATAGTGATGTTTATTCATTCGAATTTAATTGGGAAAGAAACGGTTTAAAAGGAATTTTTCAAGTTCAAGATTTAATTACTCCAAAAAAATTCTTACAGAACCAACACTGGGTGAAGCACAAAGTGGGGTCCACTTTGAAAGCGATACAATAAATTTGGACCCTTTTTGACATAATTGAATAGAGTAGAGGAACGTCACCAAATATGTAATAGTATCCTAATATGGAATGCCTTCATTTCTTTAAGACTATAAGTATGAAACGCAACACTTGACCATCTTCTGTTTCATTCGGTCTACTAACTATCGCAGCCACACCATCGAGTCAGTTGCGCGAATGCTTCACGTGTGGCAGGCGTATTTTGTTTTGTTGTCGTGCAGAAAATTTTAAATTTTAAAGGTAAGTAATAAACGAGTATTACCAGCTGTTATGTTTGTTTACGTAAGTGTTATACTATTTAGTATATCGGTATTATGTTTATTTCACCATTTTGTGATATTTTGTCATTAAAATATTGTGACTTTAAAAAATATTTAGAAGAGTTTGAACTAGTATAAAAATCCAAATATGGACAGCCGTCGGTGTCTAATTATGGAATATTAAATTAAATGCTCTGGGCACATTATGATTGTGCTGGTCCAGAGTTTGATACTTGGAACTGTGACTTTTGCAAGTAATTATGTAACTTCTTTCATTTATCACAATTTATTATATTTATTTAATTGATCTCAAAGATATTAATGTCCATTTTTGTTATTGTTATGTTGATTTATGCTTATATTCCATATATGGATACCTATTCCATATTTGGTTACTCATTTGTGATTTTGTTTTTTGTTTTAGATTTTAATTTGATAACTAATTTATTTGATTAAAGGCTGTTAATTACTACATATAAATGTATGACTGATTAGTAAAAACATTAAACTGATTTAATTTATATGAAGTTTTTTTTATATCCCAAAAACAAAATGGTATTCCATATTTGGTGACTTTCCTTTATTATAAGGGATATCGAACATTTTATTCAACAACATATCACGGCTACTTTGAAACATCCAAAAAACTTTCATATCAGACAACCTTTGAAAATATTCCATTTTTTCGTGTGGGAAAAATACCAAGTGAAAAATTTAAAATTCCAATTAAAAATACAAGCAGAAATCTTTCATTTGTAAATAAACATTTCCATAATTTGTATCTCCGGGCAAGTTCATTGAAAACACTCGTGCTACTTTAACGTTTTCGTCCGGATTTTATTAATAAATTTCTCGCAAATCAATTGCAAATAATATTATTTTAAGGTTATGGGTTTATTTACAGCAGCTTTATATATGCATGAACGATATCATACAATAGAAACGTCGAGTGATTAAAAAAAAGCAACAGAGGAACACCTCTGGCATGGTTTAAGGATTACCTCCAAGGGCGCATGCAACATGTAGAAATCAACAATGAAACCAGCAACCTAGATGACATCAGATGTGGCGTTCCACAAGGTTCAATCCTAGGGCCAACACTGTTCTTAATCTATATCAACTCTATAGCTCAACTTCCTCTCCAAGGTCAGATACAATTATATGCTGATGATACATGTCTCGTATACTTTGGTAAAGGGAAGCAACTACTGAAAATGCAGATCGAATCAGATCTGAATCTCGTGAAGGAATGGATGTGTCATTATAAACTAACCCTCAACATTGACAAATCCAACTATCTGGTCATATTCAGAGATCAGGAGTGGCAGCAATTAACCATAGGAACTGGAACGAATCAACTAAAGAAAACTGATTGCATTAAGTATCTAGGTCTATATATTGACAACAAACTCACGTGGGAAAAACATATAAATAATGTAGCCAAGAAGATTGCACCAGCTATAGGTGTCTTAGGAAGAGCTGCACAATTACTTGAGGTCAAGCACAGGAAAGCTATATATTATTCTCTAATTCACTGCCACCTGTCCTATTTAGCACTCATATGGAGCTGCACTTTCCAGAATAAAATCAAACCACTAATGGTTCTTCAGAACAAGGCGATAAAAAGAATTTTCAATTTGCCAAGGCTACATCTTACTGAAAATCTATACCTGCCCAATCAGATAATGGACATCAAGTCTTTACACATCTTCCAGTCATGCATCTATATACATAAATGTAGACTCAACAATTCCACATCAAACATAAACTTTAGCACAACCAGAAACATGCATGAGCACAATCTAAGAAGTAGTGACAACATCACAACAACCTTTATGAAGACATCGATAGGACAAAGAAGTATACTTGCTGAGGGTAAAAACCTCGCGGCTGAATTATTTCAAAAACCACTTGAAGCAGCTTATATTCTCTAATTTCTTTAAGGACTAGTAAAAATGCTCATCTTACCTTTCTCTTTAAAAAAAAATATATCTGTGATTTTGCTAAACTGTGATTACTATTTATTTAAGTTGAACTTTCTTTTTTTACTATAGGAAAATGTACCTACCTGTATGGCCCATATAGCTAACGCTCAGGGCCTTTTAATTTGTATTTGTTAATGTATAATGTGACATTGAAAAGAGAAAATAAAATAAAGGAAATAATAAATAATAAATAGGCGGCCACGGGGACTGCGATAGAAGTGAAAACAACAACAAACTAGCCTTTAGCAAAATTTCTTTTCTCACTTCCACAGTAAACGGACATTTTATCAAATAAATTAACTCACTCGAAAATGTTGTGGTACGCTCATGATATAGAATTTTTACAAACAAATGAATCCCTTTGAAAAATTTATCATACGCCCATGATGGGAGAAATTCGTACCAATAAATGAATCCCTTATATTAATTTTCTCGCACTTCCATGGTAAATGGATATTTTTACACAAAAATAAACCCCTCTTAAGAATTTTTATTATACGCCTATGATGTGGGGAAATTTGTTCATGTAAATTAACCCCCTTAAAAATGTCTATGAACATACACAGTATACAAACAGGGTGGCCCAATAGTGTGTGTTAAAGTGCAATATGTTACTTAGGAAAAATAATTCAAAGCAAGACTACTACTACTACTACTACTAAATGTGCAGGCGAGCCTTGTCCTGGACAACTCAAGCCAAGGTTCCGGCACTGAGGCCACTGGCGGGCCCATTGTGCCATTCCTGCTACCTAGACATCCATGAAGCCGAGCCCTTCAATAAAGGTCACAACCTTTTTCAATGGATGTCTGCTTGTGTCTCCAGGGGCCATAACAGGGACTCCGAAGATTCGCCTGCGTAGTACATCCCAGTGTGGACACTCTAAGAGAACATGGACTGACGTTTCGTCAGTCATGCCGCAACCCCTACATAGGGAACTTTCCTCTACTCCTAAGTTGTGGAGTTGTCTCCTCATACAGCAGTGCCCTGCTAGGAGTCCTGCTATCTTCCTTAGCCTACTCCTTGGTAGTTCAGTAGCTGCCCTGGCGTGTCCATCAGTCCATCCCTTCAATAGAAGTTTGGATTGTCTAGGACCCTGCAGAGCATTCCAATGAGCGAGGTGCTGATTCCTCAGCCACTTCTTCGTCTCCTTGCGTATTTTTTGTTTTGTTAGGCCCAGGGCCGGGCCCGGGCCGCAGAAAGGAGCTGCCGCCCCTTCCGCAGCCAGTGCATCCGCCATCTCATTGCCTTAAAAACCAGAGTGGGCTGGAATCCATTCTAGCCGAACCACGTTCCGCCTTGCAAGATTAGCAAGTCGTTCTCGACATTCGTTAGCAAGTCCTGAGTTGCTGGTATACCCACTCAGGGCTTTAATTGCTGCCTGACTGTCAGAGTATATGGTTATGCGTCGATCCACATAACCTCTGTCTAGGTTTATCTGCGCACATTCCAAGATAGCATATATCTCGGCCTGATATGCAGATACACAGATCACCCAATGGTACACAAACTTGTGCTCTTGGGTTCCTGGAGTAAATTCCAGCCCCTGCTCTATCACCGGAGCATGAGCCATCTGTGTACCAGACGGTCCCATTAAGCTGTGTATTCTTCTCTTTTTCCCAGGACTCTCTATCCCGGATCATGGCCCTGTATGGGGTAGCGAAGTAGTACTTACGCAGGCATTCATCAGCCGCTCGAGCCAGAACTGGAATATCTTCCAGGAGCCATCTTCCCCTCTTCGCACGTATCCCAGCCGTTTCAAGCGCAGGAAAGCCCTCCCCGCCTCAGCCTCGATCACATGGTGTAGAGGTCGAAGACCAAGGATCACTTTCATCGCAACACTTGGTGTAGTCCTCATGCAGCCAGTTGCCCCCAAACTGACCACCCTTTGAAGGCGTGCCAGTTGCGATCTAGCCGTGACCAAGGTTACCCTCGGCCACCAGACCAGTGCCGCATATGTGAGCATAGGCAGCATAATCACTCTATAGAACCATATGATCTTTTTGGGAGTCAGTCCCCACCTCGGACCAATGGCTCTCTTACAGGCCCAATACGTGTTTATCACCTTGCTTAGGCGACTATCAAGATGAGCCTTCCATGTCAGTGATTTATCAAGGATCACTCCTAGATACTTCACCTGTTCAACCACCGGCAGTGGTACTCCATCAAGATTTAGACCCTCAGGTCTTATACCTCTCTTTTTGGTGAAAGCAACTGGCAACTTGGCTGGATTAACCGCAAGTCCGCAAGACAACATGAAGTTTACTTTTTTTTAATAGTACACCCTATATTTTTGTTTACTGAATATACGGCATACGTGTGCTTTTACGATTGTTTTTCGACAAGTCTTTAGCAGCGCTACATGAAAGAGCCGACGAGAGTGAACCTACTACTATTCATCATTATAATAGAGCCCTGGCCTACATACGTACTACTTCAGTTGTGCAAGTTTAAACTCGTAAGTGACGAGTTGTGACTTGTCACCCGCGGAAAGTACTAAGTGCTGCCGAATATTCAGCGCTTCAGCGGTATTCGGCCAAATAACCATTCGTGGCATCTCTAAAAAATATGGTTTATAAGATTATACAACAATAACTTCATTAAAATGTCCGTCAAAATTGTAATCTTTATATACATTTAAGTTGACACCTTTTAGGTGTGTGATTGGGAAACAAATGCATAAAAACAGGCAGTGAATGCAGTAGTAGTGTCATGCTAGAAATGGTCGCATCGCTTTAATTATGACAAAAACTGTTTGCGGATTATATTGTGCATGCCTAACTTGAAATGAAATGAGTCTTCCAAATAATGTATTAGATCGCGTGATTATATAACTAAACAAAAAGTAATTTTAACATTCAAATGGAAACAGAAAAACGAAATAACTGCTTCTTAAAACTAGTTATTTGTACTACTATAAGGGATGTGAGTAATATTTACTATAGCTTGTTTTTAGAGTAAGAGGAGCGGTTTGCCAATGTGCTTATTTGCAACTAATGGATATTTTTCGATATTTAGACATGCCTTGATCTCTCATTTACCACGACAACTGCTAGCAGTACTAGACAGTGTCAATTAGTTCAAAAAGTCTGAACACGTCCCTTTCGGGAACACTCTCATCCCAATCTATAGTAGCTTTCAGTCGTGTGATTCGGGTTTCTTAAAATGCTCCTCCTACTTTAAAAACAAGGTATTAAAAATCTAGTGTGTTTGACAGGGAAGTTTTAAAAAAGCTGCTGTTTGAAGCCCCCAATGATATGTTGAGTTAAGGTATGAAGTTGTATGTGCTACTATTCCTGATTCCAAAAATGGAATGGCACGTAAATTTACCTACAGTGACTTAAAGTCACGATGAAAATGTTTGTTATTTCAAAATACACATAGATTCAAAAGTTTTGCATCACCCTAAATCTCCGAAAAAAAAATGTGTTCATTATAAATGGATCAGAGATTAATCAAATAATTAGTTTCAATAAAAAAAACGTGTATATTTGTCAAAAAATATTTTATTATCCAATAATAAACTTGCTTTAAACATAAAAAGTATTCTTAGAAATTGTATAAATTAAATACAAATTGATTCTTTTTAAAGAAAAGGTTGAGTGAGAACCTGCATAAGAACTTTTAATAAAGAGTATTTCCACCTCTAGAATTTATGCAAGCTTGAAGTCGCCTACCCATGCTGTTTACCAAATTATTGATATTCTGTTGAGGATTATTTCGCCATTCTTCTTGGGCCGCATGAACAAGCTCTTGTACACTCCTGGGTGGATTTCTGCGTGCTGCCACTGCCCTGGCAAGCATGCCCCTAGCATGTTCTATGGGACTCATGTCAGGAGATAGGGCAGGCCAGTTCAAACGATTGATCCCTTCAGTTTCAAGATACTCATTTACTGCTCTGGTCCGATGAGGTCGGGCGTTATCGTCCATAAAAACGAAGGAATTGCCAACAGCTGCGCGCCACAGTATCACGTGAGGATGTAGAATCTCTCTGAGATACCTATCACCAGTCATCGTTCCCTTCACATGGATTAATTCTGTGCGATCATTTAACATGATACCAGCCCAAAACATAGCACTTTCTCCTCTGAAGGGCGGCACGGGGCGAGCATGGGCAAGCTGAGCAGCTCTCGTTGGATCCCGCCACACACGTATTCGATGGCTATCTTGTACCAAACAAATCCTTGTCTCGTCGGAAAAAAACACCGAATTCCAAAATTATTCAGGCATGGCCGCATGCTCTTGAGCCCTCTGTAGTCGGCGAACTCTGTGCTTAGGTTGTAGTCTGGGCACTCTTATTGGTAGGCGACACCTCAAACCTGTCGCAAGTATTCGTCTTCGTAATGTCGAGATCGATACTTGAACAACCGACGCATGTCTCATATCTCTTTGGAGTGCTGGTATTGCCATGGTCGGGTTTCTTCGGATAGTTAAGTGGATATAGCGGTTCTGCCGCTGATTAGTAACACGCCTTCTACCGCTTCTAGGTCTATCACGAAGAGAATTGGTCTGGAGATACCGGTTCCATACACGAGACACATCACTTTGCCAAACGCCAACTCTGTTTGCCACGAACCTTTGAGAATGACCTTCTTCAACTAAAGCCACTATTCTTGCACGGTCAATCTCACTTATGAGTTGACGATTCATGTTTGCACTTAAAATCGTAAAAATCAAATGCCTTGAATGTTAAAATGATCGCACTAAAAATGTTATCTTACAAAAAAAACTGTAAACATCTGTATATTGCAAAAAATATGGAACATATTGAAATGGTAAACATTGATAAACAAGCCAACAAAAAATTGTTAGCGCAAAAAATTCCTTCGCATCCGAAGAAGGTGATGCAAAACTTTTGAATCTATGTGTAGTTCGAAACTACTTCGTTATGAAATCCCACATGGCGGGGGCGCTTCTCAAAATGGAAAGTGCTTAAACCAGCCTGTCTGGAAAAACTCGATTTCTTTAATTTCAAGTAAATTTGCTGAATTTCTAAACTTTGAGAACATTAAGAAGAGCGTCAACAATAAAAAAGAAGTTGAAATTAAAATTTTTTACGACACACCGAAGCCAGAAGTCTCCTGCAGTACTTCAAGAATAACAAAAAACAAACAGAAGTTATGTAGTCATATAAATTGAGAAAAAACGGGAAAAAATGTATACAAACTTTGTAGATAATGTTAATAATTATTGTATTAATTGAACAATTAATATCCATATAAATAAATGAGATACACGTTTTATTTGGCATAAATTATCACCACCCAAGTTGACTTACAGCCCGTCGTCATGGACGTAATTGTTACTTACGTCCTTTAAAACAGTATCAAAATGCATTGTTTACATTATAGGAAGGAAAAAAACTTACATTTTAAGGCACATCTCTTATTTATAACCCAATATACCTTTTATCAACCATGTAAAGTAAATAAGCGATTTTCCCAGTAAACATTTAAAGTTAAATATTATCGGCAGAACAAAACTTTTCTTTTACCTGAAACAACACAACACCAAAGATAAACATTTGCTGTAAAAGCACAGTTTGGGGAACACTGTAGAGGGAGTTGTTAGGTGGATTATTACCACATCAGTATAGGATCGATCTCGTACAAGTTTAATGACGTTCCTTCGAGAAATACGCCAAGTTTTAAGGCATGTGACTTCTCTCTACCTCAGTGTTATTAATAAATTGGATTTATTTTATTATTAAATGACTAATCGACTCCAAGAAACATAGTTGACTTAATAGGAAAAAAAGATTTTCTACAACAATTTTTGATAAGATAAGATGAATATGGGGCTTCTAAGAGCCTCTCCACTGCGACTTTGCAGATCTATGGTAAATACCTTCCTGTTATGCAAGAGCTCCTTGTCTAAACCCTATTTTTACTTGACTTCGAATGCAGAACCCTACAGATACTAGATATGATTTTATGTCCATCTAACCTAACTTATATTTATTCAAAAGGAGAATTTTTGACCAGGAGTTTGCTATGTTCCTGTTTTGGCACATGTGTCCAGTACGATTGATGTTTATTTTGAGTCCACCGGGATGTACAACTACATGCAGCATTTTTTGATATTCCAAATACTGGTTCAGGATCAGTGAATGTAGTGTCAGACCCTATTCTTGCTAGGGTGTCTTGCTTTTCATTTCCTGAAATACCCACTTGCCCTGTGATCCACATTAGAGTTACTCTATCAAGGTTTGCCAGGGTTAATAGTTTTTGTGGACAGTAGCAGATATGATCTAGGGACAAGCTAAATATTTTAGTGCTGCCTGAATATCTGAGAGTATGAGGATCTTTTAGCTCCTATACCACCTTTCGATACTCAATTGCAAATACGTGTCGATAACGTAGATTTCTGCCTGGAATACAGATGCAAACGATGCATGGATATTACACCTGTGTCTAGCACCATGGACTCCAGCTCCTGTCAGTCTTAATTCCACCAACATTCCTTCTAGATTGCATGCTTTCAACCCATTCCCGTTTAGCTGGATACATGTTGTCACTTCTCATTTCATGAAGCGAGTTTGTGATATCATCTGTGATTCTGGAATGACTATGGATACTGGTACCTTCATGCCAGTTCCCATTGCATTTCCAGTTTGTATTCAGTCATTCTCGCTTCCACCGTAACGTGCAGAATAAGTGGTGGATGATTGACAATGGCTTTCATTGCCACAGCTTCTCATAGCACCCGTTATGCACAGACAGGCAAGCCTCTGACATTTTGATAGCTCCAGTTCGGATTTCCTCTGATCTGTTTTTGTACACCAAACTAAGGCTTCACAGGTAACCAAGGGTCTTACCACAGCTATGTACAGCCAGTGTACGATCCTTGAATTTAGTACCTATGTGTTTCCTAACGCCTGTTTGGCAGACATTAGGACAATTTTCCCTTTATTGGTTGTAAGGTTGTAAGGTAAGTTTTGCATCCAAAATTATACTCAGATGCTTGATCTCCTGAATTATACACAGCTGCACGTTTAAGAGGCTTGGCAGTTTTAGTCTCTCAAGCTTCCTTTTTCTAGTGACCATAAATTTAGCATAAAGGTGAACTCGGTTAAGCAAATGACAACCAGGGCGATAAGTCTTTCCAACCACATTTTTAGGAATAAGAATCGAGATATACTTTTTCAATTTGTCCCTTGATAATTTCTATCCAAAACATCATCTGTTTTGGCAGAAATCCCATCACTTTCAGTAGGTGAGGTCTATATACGAGGCTTGTTCAATTGAAACCCATCTTTGGTCCAGGAAAAAATTATTGACAAGTACAGTTACAAATAACTACCACTACAATTGAGGCACATATCCCACTGTTTCACCAACCGATGTATACTCTGCTTATAGAATTCTTGTGGCTACTGCTGGAAGAATTCTTTCACAGCGTTTTGTACTTTGTACTTTGTACTTTGTACTGCGTCCGACTGAAAACGGTTACCTTTTAACGCCTTTTTTAGTGGCACAAAGATGTGAAAATCGCAAGGCGATAAATCGGGACTATAGGGTGGATGCTCTAATATCCTCCATTTCTTTCGTTGCAGATTTTCTTTCACTACGTTGGCACACACAAATTGAATGACCGCACGCTTATCACATTTGGACGGATTGTTAACAACAAACGCCATTTCAAAGTCACAATACTTAAAATCGCTGTCAAATATAAACGAAATAAACAGATCAGTGTGACGTTTGCATACACTACTAATGTTGGAAAACGTCAGTTGAATGATTACAATTGTTTCCAAGGCTAACCTGACCAAAGATGGGTTTCAATTGAACAAGCTGTGTACTTTATCACCTTCAGTGTGATACCACTACAGCACTTGTAAATGGATTACTGTTTACATTAGACTTAATTATTTGATTAATATCAACCGTTCTTCAAGTTTTATATGAAAACCTGCATCTCCTTAATGAAGATGATACTATAACCTTGAAGACAACAGTGCCCAAAAAATATAGGACATAATTGAAAGAAATGAGTAACTATTTTAGTTATTAACGTTACAAGACCGATATGTAGCAAATAACGGATGAGGTTGAATATTGAAATCAAAGGCGCAGCCGATGATTATAAAAACCGAATCCGTTATTTGCGTAAAGGCCGTGTGTCGCTGAAAACTTTCTGTAATCCATCTGAAAGATTACATTTCGATTCCGAGGAAAGAACAAACCACGTACCTCGTAATTCTACAGAAAAATCCCAAAATGACAACTGATTTCTTAACGGTCGACAGCTGTATCAATTTTCTTGTAGGTATTGTGAGTTTAAGAAGCAAACCAAATAATTTCGTCAATAGTATCTTCATTAGTCAATGTCTTAATGAACATAATTTGTTGGGTCATTCTTGTCATGCCATAGTGTTCCTTTGGGTCCACATGGTATGGGACCGCATGACGCATCGTGTGCCGTGTCTCAGTCTTCAGGGGGTCGTTGAGGTGTTATTAGGGAGTATCTAATTGAAACCTGTACTGAGCTCGACTCATATTTTATGAACGTTCCAAAATCGATATTTTTAATTAATTTCTGGGTGGTTTACTTAACTGTTTCACTTAGCGTGTCACTTCAAGAGTTCAGATTTGGATTTAGTATGCCTATCGAGCGCTCCAAGTCAAATATTTCGTAAATATACAACTCGATATGAAATTATTTATTAATAGAATTTATGAGTAGCAATCAAATTTATATATAAAATTTTCAGTGAAATGCGGAGAATAAACTGAATAAAAATAGTTAGAATTTGTGCTATAATTACTTGAAAAAGACTAGAAGAAATAATAATAAAAATTTGAAAGGTTTTACATAAATGTAATTTCATTTTATATGTAAAGTTTGTTCAACCATCCTTTGCCGTTACGTAATACATTGTCCATCTTGATCTCTCATTCATGAAATGGATGAAACGGAATTGTGACGTCATTAACGTATTTCTTAACAAATGTCGACGTGAATTTTATTTGTTACTTTTGACAACTCAGTTGTAATATTTGGTAAACAATTCTCAACATATGTCATTGATTATATTTTTGAGGTTAAGTGTAAAATAACATTCAACTAAAATAAGACAAACGTAAATCAGCAGAATACGTCACCGATTATGACGTAACGGCAAAGGATGGTTGAACAAACCATATTTATTTAGTAATGAGCAAAGCAATAACCAATAACAATACCAAGATTGTCATGGTAACGGTTAATTAGGTAAAAATATGTGTACACCCGATATATTTTTAAAATATTTTAACTTCCTACCAAAAGCAGTGATACACGTATGGATTACGAATGCTTTATTATTTTAATACTCTCTCATTCATAAAAATAAAGAAGTTCCACCATATCAATTTTCATTTTTCGGACACCTTCAGGGGTGAGTTCGAGAACGAATTTTGCACTTGATTGGTGGTGGTAAAGGGCGATCGTAGTGCGACGCTCCATTGAATGAGTTCTCGAACGGATTTACCTTCTTGTGGTTGTCAACTATAACCATACTTTTTTAAATATTATTGTTAAACTTCTAAGTTTTTCTATTTTAATTGGGAAAACAGTTGCTTGAAGGGATAGTGTACATTCCGACTCAGAAAGCGAGTCGGATAATGAAATGGAAATCTCTTTAATATCCCAAATTGCGTCAAAGGTGCAACCGCGGAAAAGAACACATCCAAGGTGTAAAGATTACTTTGAAGGAGTTATTCCCAGCTATAAGTACTTTTAAGGAGTTTCAGATGAATTTTAGAATATTTATAACTAGCGTAGGTTTAACATTAATGAATCTAGCGCCAAGAGTTTTAAGCAGAAAAATTTTAAAAACCCTTTAGGCACGCCAATCTACCACAAATAAGCTTAATAATATTTTCAATTTGAATAGGAGAAGGAAATTAATGTATCTTTAAATAAAAAATTTAATAAACATTCATAGTCATACATACGAGTCTAAATTCTAACCACAAAATATTCAAACCAAATTGACAGGTGCGATTTCTAGCCGAGTCGGGACTGGTGTAATTTGAGCGACGCTCGAGTGTCGCTCTAAGGAGTTCTCGGACTGTGGGGAGTACACAACAAGAAGACGCTCAAGAGTTCTCGGACACAAAAATAAGTGAATTTCATACTAGTGCGATGTTCTCGAACTTAGCCCAGTTATCTACCGCTAACTAAACACTTTCATCCGGCAACATTTTCGCAATCTGTATATTGAAATTAAACAAGCTGAGAGCCAAGCTCTATGTATCATATTATCTCGTGCACCTAACCATAACCTCCTCGGTCTCTCTTCCCTCCGAATTTTCTACACTCTGGAATGTATAGTTGGCCAATCTGACTGACAGTAACAGTTATGTAACCAGCGCTACATGAATAACATAATATGTAATATAAAAACACTTCAACTGTATAGCGTAAATGAGTTAAGCAATCCATAAAAGGAAATAAAAGTATCATGGTGCTAGAAATAACACACTCATACATACCAACAACCATTTATCAAAAATAAAGAACGACAGCTTTATTATTTTATCCAAGCATAAGTATTTAATACTTTCTGAGCTAAATTTTTTGTTTGTATACAATAACAATGTGCAACAGTTGAAAATGTAAGGCTCGATTAATATGTGATGAACTAAGTCGATTATCTGTTTTCGGCTTTTATAGAGGTGATGAATTACAATAATAGTTTGAATTTATCAAAGCATATTAAATGAACACTAGAATTATTAATTATTATAAATCGATTGGTGGACGACACAAACACGAAGTTTGGCGATTCGAATTTTGAAAGCAATCAAAACAAATTTATTTATGAATATTTTAGTATCTGTATTACTGATGGAAATAAATTTTTTTTAGGCAATAAAGTTAGTTTTTCATTAATAAAATAGATATGGAAAATATGACTTTTGGTGACTAAATACTTTATTCTTTTTAAAAGGTTTTATTTGTTGTTTTTGTCAAATATAGGTAGTATTTGAAATTTTACCACCTTTCTGTTGACAAATTCCTCTGAAATTCACTCTTTAGTTGTGATTACCATACAATAATGTCTATTCAGAATGATTGTAAATCAAAGATGACCGCCGCTACAAAATGGCGGATTATATATAATTATTTTTTTTCCACTACTAGCTGTGAAGTTGACAATTATTGCTTCTTCTAGCCAACTGAGAAGTTGAATTTCTCTATTAGTGTTTAATAATTTTGTTAACTGTATAAACCCTCACTTCGTGGAATCTACTCATCATATGGTTTTAAATGAAACTAACTGTTTTTAAATGACTCCACAATATGAAGTCCTCAATGAACAGCTGAATCTAGGAAGTTCTCCATTATTAAACTGTCTTCTTAAGTAATAATTGTAAAGATCAGCAGATATAGTTTTCCTGGTTTCCTATATCATTGCACAGTTATACTGATCTTAAATGGGACAAAGATATCCAGAATATCCCCATAGGGCTAATAATATCAAAGCTACTATTTGTAAAATCTTCTTCTTTTTTCTATTCATATATATTAAGTCAATCACTAGATAGGGCACTATTTGGACTAGCCAAATATATATCAAGTATACATCATGTCAAAAGTAACTTCTGTCATTCTGATGATGATATTTATATCGAAACAATTGTCAATTTACTTGCAATTTACCTATTTTTACAAATATATTGTGGAGTCATTTAAAAACAGTTAGTTTCATTTAAAACCATTTAATAATTTTTTCTATTATTAATCTAGGTCAATAATGGACAAATTCAAATATGTTGAGAATTCAGGGATAGTAGAAAAACTTGTGCTACATTATTTTGTATACCCAGGAAGTTGTCTTTAACATATTTGCTGATTGAAATTATCTATCAAGATAAAATTATTTAAATAAAGATGCCATTAGTTCAAAATTCGCGCTCAAACAAAAATGACTGATGGCATAACGAGTCGTTCATAATATCACAGAATACACCATGGTGTATTCTGTGATAATAAATCGAAAACTGACAGTGTACTTGTCAGTCAGACGACGGAGTAAACGCTTCTCGTGGTGCGTTTGTGAATTAATTTTAATTTTTGTTTTAAATTTGGCTAGTAGTGGAAAAAACTGTATATACACCATGGTGATGAAGACATTTATAAACCTCGCACCTTATTCTGCTCGGGGTAAAGCCACTCGCAAAATAATTTTGGTGCTCGGTCAATAATAATAGTCTTCACTACCTTGGTGTATAATATACTATTAACCCCTTCAATATGGATATCAAATGAAAAGTTTTGACTATTATAGTAGAACTAAGCGCATGGCGGGTCATAGAGAAGTAATGACAATTAGGAAATGCCACCTTGCAAGCTTGGGGGCTCAGACGACATCTCGTGAGGTTATGAATAACAATACCGCGAGATCTTGCCAATTTCGATTGTCAGTTTTATGTGTTTATTCTTGTAAATATTCACAATATTCGAATAAATTGGAGAAAATATACATCTTTCTTTTAATAATCATTTAAGTAGTAAACTTTGACGTATCTAATCAAATGAGAAATGAAATAGGCAAACAGTCTTCTCTTCTAATATCAAACAAAAGTCCTTTGATAATAAAACAGCAAGAAGTCAAAAAATAAATTGAATCTCATTAACTAAGTTGAGTTGACTGGAATATTATTATGTTCAGTCAAAACTTTCAATATGAAGTTCTGCACCTGTCAATTTTTATTAAGAAAATTAATAACTCCATAAAGTATACATTTTAGATATAGGGTATTCTACGCAAACTGACATACGCATTTTAATTTCATGTGCCACACGATTTTACCTTTTGTCGCCATTAACGCACGGCACATGCATTTTTGTAGTGTTGTGTTGTTTGTTGTTTTGGATTCCACATGAACTAGTGGAAGTCCGGATCCTTTGGGAGCCGCTCAAATAGTCGTATGAAAGCTACAGGATTCACTGGGATAATGTTTATTATGTAACTCAACTATTTACACTATTTCTGACAAGTGCTGTACTTAAGCCTGTCATGTTAATTAAATAATATAAATAAGATATAATATCGATGCTTGACAATAAACTACATTGAAATGTGTGTCTCTTCACTTATCTATTAGCATTTATACGTACTACCCTAGGTCAACTATCCTTTTTATGTGACAGTTCTCTCTGGTCTCCGACTGGCACGTTCATTCTTACTTAGCTTTTAATCATGGCCTTACTTGTCTATTTACTATTCGACAACCATAAAATAATAGCTTACTGCATTGTTTTTAAAATATAAATAATTGCACTGAATTATTTGATAATAAATAATTTCAATGAATTCAATTCTTGGTTTTCTTTTTATTTAATGCCAAAACACATCACCGTGTGTTTGTTTTAAATTATTTTTAATATTTTCTAGAAATAAATTTACAATGTCTGGCCTATTGTACGAGAAAGAGATGGAATGAAGAGGGCCAGTGAGAGAATAGAAAATGATAATGGCCGCTTAATGACAGAGTGATACAATATTAAATATCGCATGTCAGTTGGCACTAAATGATAACTACAATCGTTAGATTAGAGCTCTTGATGTCCACTTTCAATGGAACCTTGACACGAAACGATCTAGGGTCCTTTATTCATCTCTTTTTCTCTGTTCATTTTGGACAGCTTTCACTTTTCACGACAACTTGAATAATTCTTTATACAAAAGTTGTAATTTTTTTATGTTACATGTTAGCGTATATAGGTTGCGTCAAAAAGATGTTTGTTTTTGATCATAGAGATAATAATAGAGGCAACAAGCCAGGTCGAAACCCGTCAGCATGTAAGAGAGTGATAGAAATTAGGAGGTTTAGGATATCTTTCTCTAAAAGCGTGTATGCTATATATACACAGACAAAGACAGAAATACCTCTGATCACCTGTCTTTTTCTCTCTCACCAGAGCTTAGACGGACATTTGTACATACACAGTGCCCTACGGCTTGTTGCCTCTATCTGTAGTATCTCTATGGTGATGACTAAAGCTAACATGATTAATTTAAAACCAAAACTCACAGCAGGTAATCATTTAGAGAGTTTTCGAAGCCGCTTAAAAAACACTCCCTATTTGACAACTTTGACATACGGTATGTCACTTAGCGTATACCGCTCCCGTACACCATCGGTATCTTACGGACGGTAGACATAGCGGTTGCATTAACGAAAAGGCCACGGAAAGACCAAAAATCTAACCTCAATTCAATGAGTGATGTCTGTATTCTGTATGTTGTCTCTGGTATCTGTTTTTTTCACTAAAATTTCAACAATAAACTTGCGAATTGCGATAGCACATATTATTAATAATTATCATGCTATCAATTTGTCTTGAGCAATCGGAAAAGAAGTAGGATTCGATTCTCTGAAGAAGACAATAAGATTTTGCTAACTGAAATTTTGGCCTCATGCAGATCCCTCAAAATGGGTCATAATTCACTCAAATTTCTGCAAATTTACTGGCAACGTTTTTTGAATTCATAATATTGTAACAAACAAAAACTTGTGTTACCGTTACCGTTGGGACGCAGGAGGTTCGAAAACTATATATTTATCTGTCAAAATAGTCGTGCGGTTAGAATTATGTTAACCGCTAACGGCTCAGTATATATACGTTTTCGAAAACTCTCTAAATTAATAAATAAAAAAACTGTATAGAATGGCAATAAAGTACCTTTCTAATGACTTATGAAAAATGTTTTACATTTGACATGTATATTGTCATTGAAAATTGTGTGTCGTTCTATTTGGAATACAACGACAGCACATACCTACTTGGTTTCCAATTAATAATAACAAAAATATCAATATTCTGTGAAGTTTGACTTTCAACTAAAATACCTCTGCTGCAATTCAAAAAACGAACAAAAAATTAAATCAAGTGCTCAAAATCATTTCCTGCAGAATCCTTGCAAGCAGCAAAATGTGTTGAAAGTGTAGTTGTGCAGGCCCCGTCTGAATCATAGCTGGTGTAACGATACGAGCTGCTTCACGAATGCGTTCTTTAAGATCCTCTAAATCATAAAATAACTCAACCCAAAATTGTAACTCTTACGTTTCAGCAGTGACTACTGTTTCAAAAGCCATCGCCGAAGTTTGACCACAGCGGGAATTTTGAATATCATATTATTAAGGGGGGATTTTATCTTTAAAAAAAATTGACTTTATCAAAATAACACAAAATGCAACTGTTTATTAAAAAATAAAAATCGTGACTGATAGTATTTCGTCAAATCTTGCGTCAACAAAAGT
>CAJUYH010006834.1:19156-32996 GCA_910591685.1 Galerucella tenella
CTTCTACTAGTCTGGATGTTACCTTGCGGCTATTTAAAGCCGCAAGGGCAGCCTGGCTATCAGTTAGTATGTTTATCCTATGAGTGTGTATGTTTCTACGACCGTGCGTTTTAACCCACTTTCCCGCACACATAGCAGCTTTGAAAGAGTCACTTTCCCGCACTAGTGCGGGGAAGTAAAATTATGCAAATTTTGACCTTATTAGATAGTTTTTTACTTTTATAACTATTGTTACAATAGGTGAATAAATAGTCCATCAAATAAAATCTACATATTTCCTAGCTTTTTGTTGCATTTTTAATTTTTTGAAAATATAAAATAATGAAGATATCTTGAGTAGTGTCATAAAACAACTATCAAACCACCCGGGTTTGATATAAGAAAAATATATCGAATAAAATTCTTTCATCTACAAATGACCGTTGTCGTCACCTTCATCGTCATCTTTATGTGATCTGCAACCGATGCCATCCTCATCAACGTCATCTACTTACTAGTTAACACCAAATTACTTCACTGGACCGGTAATTTTAAGTAATTTACCGAGTGCAACAAATTGTGTTTCTAATATTAATATTTATAATAATAATAATAATAGTTTTTGGTGAAAGCTTTGTATATGTATGTTGAAATGAAATAACTTCCGAAAAATGGGTTGGTATACTTTTTTGAATATACGGCCGTAGAAAAAATAATGTTCCTAACTAATGCGTAAAGTGTCTTTCCCGCCCTTGACCGCTCGCGTCGTTCGGGTCAACTGCAGTCGCGTGCGGGAAAGTATCACTTTCCGCACTAGTTAGGAAAATAACTATTTTTACATTGAACTCGATGGTGAAAATGACTTTCATTTGAAACAATGAATCATACATATTGTGTCTTGGGCCACCGGTCTATCTCCTGTGTTTATTTTTAACGATACTTCACAAACATTTCCGTAGCTTGTTGATTTTCTTGAGTGTTTTTTTTGGAAATGTTTGTTGAATCATGAAAATTGTAATTATACGATACAACATGATTAATTTTACAATAATGGGTTTAATTTTTCACGAAAACAAATATGCGTGTTCTATGTTTTTGTACAAGAATCTATTTTTACATTCCCGATGGGTTTGTTTCTGGTAAACATTTATATAAACATTCAAAATAATATACCGAACATCCTTATTTGGTTACAAATACATATAAATATTATTATAAATTATAGAGATATCTACGTCTTATACAGGGTGCAGCATCTGGAGCGGTCAGGGGCCAATCTAGATTTGGGGGTTTCCTATTTTCCAAATAACGTATACTCATTGTCTCTTTCATTTTTTTGTATGTAAAAAGTATGTATTGGTATTTATATAAACCCACCTATACATCGTTAGGTTCATTTATTACCTAAAGCAAAGAAAAAACTCGCGTTAGCGCTTTGAAAAACATTTTTGCGAACTCTTACTTTACAAAATTCGTCTATAATATCAATGAAACTCAACTATATCGTTCTCAATCTTCATAAGTGCTAAATGACTTAACCTTAGCGAATTGTTTCAGCTCATCCACTAAGGTGTCTTTCACTTTCACTAATTTCGTTGTAAAATGAGCTTCTTCCCATCTGGGTCTAGTTTTGAAATATTTCACTGTTGAAATTTCCCATTTTTCGATGGATTTAGATCAATCCAAGCTTTGAACTTATTTCAAGTGTGAAATAAAATTTAAATTCGAAAATATTTCACCAATTTAATTCGAATACTGTTTAGCTGTCGAAACGCTTATTTCACTTGCGAAATGTTGAATTATTTGGGATTAGAATCATCGAATTATGTGTTGTGTTTTTGTCAGATACTTTGTATAGTTTTAACATCCCTCCTTTCAGTTTGACAGAGTTTGACTACCTTTTTAGTTACTCTATGTGCTAGTATTAAGCAGTTATTAGTTAGACGAGTTGACGCGAGAACGTTTTATATTTTTTTAAATTTTCATGGTAAATTTGGAGGAACTGCATCAAATAGTGCTAAATAATGTTGTGAAACTTGTGTTGAGGATGATTTTTTAACGCCAAAAACGGTGCTTCATCATTTAGGATCCCTTCAATATAAGTGACCACTAGTTCCTAAAAGTTTACAGACTTCATAAAGAAGCTGCTTAACCTCAATTATTATTCTTTTTCCTTAATAATTTACGTTTGAACTAATTTGAGGGCTATTCCGTTGTTGTCAGATTGTGTCGTTCGAATTAAACTCATTTAAGTGTATACTTTGGCAAGTTTATCTGAAACCGTGAAAGGAATGCAGTCGAAACATTCGACATTGCCATGTTTAACTATGAAAAAATAGAAGAACTGATTATGTAGTGATAATAATTATAAATGGGTCTTTTTATTATTAACAATATTAAAAATATGATTGAACGTTCATTTTATAATGTGCTTGTTTCGTTGGATTTATTCTATTAACATTATTTTCCAATTTATGAATATTAAAAGAGAACACTTTTCCAAATTTGTTATGGGATTCTCAAAGCTCTGGCAACGTTGTACGAAAACCATAATGACCACACCCTCCGATTACATAATTGGTGATTTTTATCGACCAGGTGACTTCTTATTGGCAAGCGCGTGCGTATGTTCTTCCCTCTCACTTCGTCAATTGACTGATATTGATTTATCCAGTGGTGTTCGTATTGTCAGTTACCTTTGTAATTTCAGTTTTACTTGGTAAAATAGGTACCGTACGCCATTTGTACGTTTGACAGATATACGCCATGTTTTTCCTCCCCTCTTACCGACGCCCCGTAGCTACAGATAAACTTGCCAAACTATATTTATGATAATTTCGTTTCACTCTAATTCAAAACTAGCTATACTATTTCGATGGCGAATTTAAAATCGAAATATTTCACTTGTTAATTCGATTTCACTGATTTTCAAAACTTGACCACCTGTTCGGAAACAATTCTATCCACAAATGAGAGAAACGATTCGATGCGAAATCTATCTTGTCCACGTCTGGATACTTCTGTAGAGCCATCCGTTAATTTCTTCGTATGTCGTCGTTGTCTTCCATCCTTGTATAGCAAGCGCCAAAGGTAATGGCGAGCCCGCCCCCATGCGCACAAACTCATTTTCAATGTTACCTCCCATTTCAGCTTTTGCAAGACATATAAATGCTCTGTTGGCGTTTGTCATTGAAACTAATTATAGGTACGACACTGACCAGCAGGGGGCTTTTCGTAATCCAATAGTAATTTAGTTGGGAGAGTCTATACCTGCGCGATCGCTCGCCATTACGTTTGACACTTGCAGTTTTTGGTTGCGACGAGAGAACTTTGGCTTTTTCTTCCAAAGAGTTCCGTTACTCTACAAGCGAGGTCAGCATACTATAAAAATTCGTGGTATCAAGTCCAGGCTCCTGGAGATATTCATTTGTAACATCGAAACGTTCCAGAATAATGAAACCCGTTTCGAGTTTAAACATTTTCTTGTTTAACGATGAAGCTTCGTTCTGTCTACATCTTTCTTTTCGCCATTATCTTTGGCTTCAAACTTGTACAAATTGCCACATAGTTGGAAACAAGTAATTTAACTGATTGTTCTCGACAAGAACATCTTGTTGAAGACAAGATGTTCACAACTAAAAGGCGTTTAATTGAAATATTATCCAGTACATCTCTTTTCATAATATTGAGTAGAAATTCCCATCGGCGAGTGAATGCAACAAAAAAGTTTGTTGCTTCCACACATTCATCTACACTATTTTCTACTACTTAATTCAGAGAATATCTTGCACATGGGACGTAACGGGCTAATGGATTCTGTTTCTTTATTTCTGCTTGCACTCTTTTGTACTTTCGAGACATAATACTGGCGTTGTCATATGTTTGCCCTTTACAGTTCTAAATAGTTAGTTTTTCTGTAAAAAAGATAAAACATTTTCCGCTAGAGAACTCCCCTTGTAGCTCTGTAATAAATCATTCATACACAACATGTGATAAGTCAGGAGTTTAATATTGTTGAGTTATATACAGTTTCTAATTTAAAGTAAAACATCTATACACTATGCTCAACGAAGCCGTGGCCCCTATGCCATTGGGGTCCTGATGCTGAAGCTCCGTTAGACCCCCACCCTTAGTCCTGGACTGACAGAGTGCGACCTTAGTGTGTGGTAGTCTAATAGCTCATTTGTCTAAGAGTCTAACGTCAAATCTTGTTTGGGAGTGTCGCAAGGCACTTAACAGACTACGTAGTCATAATAGAGTGACTCTATCCTGGGTACCTGGTCACCAAGGACTAAAAGGTAATAAAAAGGTCGATGAATTAGTCAAGCAGGGAGCAACGGAGGTCGTTCTAGGGTTAGAGCCTTCCTATGGAATTGCTAAATGCCTAACTAATGGATAAAAAAAAACAGGCGTTGCGCTGGTGGTATGAAACCACAGGACAAAGGCACGCATTCCTTAAAAGTCCTTCGGCCAAACTGATGGTGTGAATGCTGACCGGTCATTGTAGGCTGAGGAAACATATGCACACAATTGGTCTAGCAGAAGACAGCCTATGTAGGCTCTGGCGAGGAAGAAGACGAAACCGCGGAGAAGATACTCTGTGAGTGCGAAGGCCTAGCAGGGGTGCGGTTTTGACATCCAACAATAATAATTAACGTTTCAGTTTCACATACTCGAAGAAGAAAAACCGATAGCAGAGAGTTACGCAAGGAAGGCGGTATCTAGGCTAATAAGTATAGTAAAAAGAATAAAGCTAGATACCGAGCTCTTAATATAGGGAAGACCACAATAATGGATCTGTAAGGGTCGAAGTGGGATAGGACAAAGAAACACTCCATTTCTAAACAAATCTAATCTAAGAGATACGGAAAACATATCGTAATGTTTGACGGCTATGATAAGTTGCATTGTCCATCACAACTGTATTTTTTTACAACTGCTATGAAAAGTGACGTATTTCTTAAACCTTACTTAATTTCAAAATCAAATATTATACTATAGATATAGTTTTATGTTTTAAAGCATCCTTGTAATACTGAATAAAACCTTTTCGTGCTAATTGTGTAATCCCGAATACATGAAGTTTCAACCATAGAAGTTCATGATTTATACTGTCAAATGCTCTTTTGGAATTTACAAAGACAGCGAACACTTTTCTGCGTTGTAGTCGGTAAGTGTTTTAGAAACTCATAGGTTATGCTATCTCCATCAGATGCCTATGGATAGATAGAGTATTGTTATTGCGTTCACACCTTAGAACATAGAGTAGTAAGTAAGAAGCGTGTGCCACATCTCCCATAATAAATAAAAGAGACAAAGTCGGCCATTATGGATTACTATTTTATGACTTATTGTTTGTTTGATCGCTGTTTAAAAGTTGGTTTTTATGTTATATTTTGCCGATTATTACTAACTCAGATGTTTTAGTTTATAATAGGATTTTCTAAGGTTAAGTAGGTTTTTCAGTTTCGTTATATAATACTCTCAGTGATATAAATATAGTTTTTAAGACAATGGTTAGTTGTAGTGCTTGTGGACGTTCAGAGACTGCTAAAAACGACGCTTTGAAAATTACTTTTCATCGGTGAGTACATATTATTATTATGATAATTATAATCTACAGATGTGAATATTGGTCTTTATGTTAAAAATTTCCAAAAATACACATAATTGTTCCTAACCTAAATTTTCACTTGACATGATATGACATGACATGGGCGAATCATTTTGATGTTATTGTAAATAAAAAATTAAATTTAGTGTAAATAAAAATTGAAATGTACCTATGATTGTTTTTTACTTCCATTTCACCAACTTTAATGTCTATAATGCCGTTAATATAATGTTTTCATAAACTATTCACTCGTAAAAATGTTCAATTAAGTTATTGAAAATATTAACTCCCATTTAAAGAAATAGTTTTATCCTAATTAAAATTGGGTACGGCGCCACTTATATATTCTATTCTGCGGCGGCCATTTTGGATAACCATTCCGGTTAACTGTCCTTGGCGTAATGATCCTTCCTTACTACTTTATGTTCTAAGGTTCACACAGTACATTCTATTAGAACATTAAAAAAATGTATATTATGGTGGTGAAGACTATTATTATTGACCGAGTACCAAAATTATTTCGCGAGGGGCTTTGCCCCGAGCTGAATAAGGTGCGAGGCTTATAAATGTCTTGCTCACCATAGTGTTTATAAAATCTTTTCCACTACTAGCCAAATTTAAGACAAAAAATATATAGAATTCACAAACGCATCATGAGAAGCGTTTACCCCGTCGTCTGACTGACAAGTACACTGTCAGTTTTCGATATATTATGAACGTACTCGTCATGTCATCAGTCATTTTTGGTTGAGCGCGAATTTTAAACGAATGGCATTTTTATTCAAATAATTTTATCTTGATAGGTAATTTCAAGCAGCAAATATGTAAAAGTCAATGTCCTGGGTATACAAAATTATGTTGCACAAGTTTTTGTTGAAATACTAGCCCTAAATTCTTAAAATATTTGTCCATTATTGACCTAGCTTAATAATAGAACAAATTATTATCCACTAATAGAGATTCAACTTTTCAGTTGGATAGAAGAAGCAATAATTATCAATTTCACAGCTAGTAGTGTGAAAAGTACATTTAAATGTACCTGATTAACCTTTGAAGCACATTGTTTTGAAAGAAGCTCTACAGTACTGTAGTTGTGTAGTTTGGTACTAAGAAAATATTATAAAAATCATATAAAAAATAGCTCATACAATTTTAGTTATTTTAGCTTTGAATTGTTCCATTATTCTGGAGCTATGTGGGTCGTTTAAACAAGCAATTGCAACAATTTAAAAACGAACAGGTTGTGTATAATCAAATTTCAAACATATTATTAATAGAATGCTTACATACCTACCGAATTTTAGCATATAGCGTATATACCACAAACATTGTTCAATCGATTTTCTCCTATTTATATCTGTACTGAAGGCTGGTGATTTTAAAGTGTATTTGCATATATGTATCTATAGATATGGATGGTTACATTAATTCAGTAATGATGTAATTGATAACACACATGCATGAGTGGACTGGCTGTAGCCGCCGGGTTACTTGTCTACGTTAATTTAAATTTTAGGATAGAATTCGAGTATTGGTGGTGTATAAAATGGTATTTTTGATTAAATTAGTGGATTTATTTTATTACTTTGAAAATTGAAAATTTGCAAGATTAAAGGAAAACCTGTAAAGGAAATCTGCACACTATATTAGCGTTTTTATGAAGAAATCGTAGACAAAAGATGTGTCAATACAGTTGATAGTAGAATTCTATAATGTCCCAGTACTGCTGGCAAAGAACTCTATATCGATTACGAGTAGGGCAAAGTGAAATTAAAAGTAAAAGATAAGTACGGCAAGCACACACACACACAAACTTGATGAGCCCGTCCCACCCGGGATGTTCCTCTCTAAGCGAGGTACATCTCCGGGGAGGACTTCCACCACATCCCCCCATCTTATCCGATGGGTCTCATCATCGTAGTTCGCGTTTCGGCGTACAGCTCGTCCCTAGCTAAAAGGGCTAGCAGCTGGGGGCGAGCCGTCTTCTCTTTGGCCGTGTAACCTCGGTGGTTTTTTCTTCGGCGGTCTTCCGTTGTGTCTGTGTCTTCTGTTGTGTGTGTTTGCGCTGCCTCTACAAGGTGCGTCCTCAGCCGGCGATTTCGGCTGAAAACACCCTTATAGAGTGTGTCTTCTTTTCTTCCGATCTCTTACAAGCGACTTTAAGCCATTAGCTGAGCTAATAGCTTTGTCACCTGTTCGAGGATCTGTTGTTTTGTTGCCGTCGTCGTTGTTGTTTTCTTGTTAGCTGCGGCTTGGGCGTAGCTGACTCCCGTCTTCTTCACCGCTGTTGCGGTTGTTCTTGTCTTCTGATTGTTTGGGGCTTTTGGGCATCCTTTGTAGTTTGCCGGGTGTTCTCCCTGGCAGTTTGCGCAGGTGGCCGGCTTGGTCTTCGGTCGTGGGCAGTCGTTGGATCGGTGTGGTCCTCCGCACTTCACGCATTTCGTGTTTACGTTACACGTCGTCTGTCCGTGGTGGAAGCCTTGGCAGTTGTAGCACTGCGTCGGCCCCTTTCCTCTTCTTTGTTCTTCCCACCTGATCCTCACGTTCTGGATGTGTTGGATTTTCCGGATTTTTTCTTTTTCTTCAGGCTCCAGCTCCACCAGGTAGATGGGTAGCGGTCTTCTCTCTCCGAATCTGGAATGAAGTTGGGTTAGTCGTTTTATACTTACCCCTTGTCTTTCGATTTCTTCCTTGATCTCCTTGGTGTCCTCGCAGTGCGTTAATCCTCGGATGACGATCCTTGCCATCCTTTCTTCTTGTGGCATATACGTATACCACTCCACTTCTTTTCTTTCTTCTCTCAGGTACCTCGTTAGGTTCCTGTAGTCCTCTGGTCCTTCGCAGGGTATTTTCACTCCGAGTCTTTCCCGGATAGTTATGTACCTCGTCTTTATATTCCTCTTCTCAATTTCCTTTCTTACGGAGCTCCAGTGGTGGATGCTCCGCAGAATGACGGGTGGTGGTCGGCGCGTCGTCGTTGTTTCCTTGTTTTTGCGGATGGCCTCGTCCATCATCGCTTCCTCGTTGGCTTTCCTTCTGGCGGCGGCTTCTTTCTTTTGTATTTGTCTGATGGATATCACTTCCGTGAAATCCATCTCCTCTTCTTCATTCATTTCATCTTTTGGGGATTCTGTCCTCTGCGTCTTCCTGTGGACGCTTTCTGAGCGGCTTCGGCTCCTCTTCTCCTCTTGCATCTCTTCCATTGCTTTTGCCATGCTTTCCATGGCTTTTCTCAGTCCGGTCATTTCCTCTACGGCAAGCGCCAAACGTAAAATCGACTACAGCGTAGACTCCGTTTCACATAAGAAGAAGACACTTGAAGTTTGTCAACCGTCCTGCGCAAAGATCAAAATCGGTCTAACAACCGTTTCATGCCCTTGACGTTACAAACGATATTTCATGCCGACTACAATTTTATTATTGACATTTGAGGTTGTATGTTTTGTGGGTTGTGTTTGAAGGAATCATTTACTGTGGAATAATTTCGAACATTTTTGAATATCTTAAGACGTTTAGATAGTTTATCTGCGAGTGTTGTGTTTTATTCGATCTAAAATGATGCCTCCTAAAAAACTTGTTGGTGTTGAAGGAAAAGTTATCCACAGGGAAGGCCGACAGATTCTTGAAAACTTTACAGCTTTTATGAAGTCTGAAGCTGAACATGTGTAACCTAAAACTGCCCCAGGCTAGAGCACTCCCCCTCAGGGAGTGGTATTTGGCACCAATTAAACTATCTTATACACTATCACTGGGATGGGGTGTACAAATAATATTAAATTGGACGCCACCACATTTTTAATCGAACGAAGCAATTAAAGCAAGAAACAAAAGGTGGAAAGCTGGAAACACCTTGTAAGAAATTAAATTTACGTTACAAAAAAATAAATAAAATAAATCTACTTATTCCCGAACACGTTTATCCAATTCAATGATTATTGAATAATCAATACAAAGAATGAAATAATAATTATTTATTGAATTATTTGAAACTCAACATAAATTTAATATCTCAAAAATTGAACGAAGAGAATACCAATTGTAATTAGCACGCCAAATCCAAATCTTACACACGCTATAGATAAGACGGAGGAACTTATCTTAGAGGGCTGAGGATGTTTGCAGCTCTTAGCGCGATGGCGGCAGTTGCGGTGATATCTTCGGCAGGCTGTGGACCTTGTGCACGGGACAGGAACGAAGTGGAATGGAACATAACTTGCCTTGAACTTGCCGGCTGCAGAACAACCAGACAATAAAAAATTGTTCACCAAAAATTAACAAGAAAATATAAATTACTTGTTGCCTTAAATGTGGCAGTTAGAGGAAAGAAAGAGTCCACTCGAAAATTGAAATTTCGAACATCGACAAACAAAAATGGAAGGGGAATTTGATAAAAATTAATGTTTTATTTCGGAGTGGCTAATGCGACAAGGAAACGGCATGTTTAGAAATTTAGTAGAAATTTGGGAGGAAGTGACTAATGAGCCAAAAAATTCACTAAATGAAATAGTTTTTCAGACGAAAAACGTAACAGCTGAACAGCATGTTACACATGGAATCCAAATTCCTTCAAAAAATCATCGGTAAGTCAAATAAGAAAGTATAATAATCCCATCCATTACTTCGAAAATAAATGAATTCTGCTATGTAATAATTTATATAGGTATGTTGCACTTAGCAGTGATTTATATGGTTCTAATACCAATGCCTATAATTAAATCATACACAAAAAGTTCGCGATCAGCCTGCAACTTCAAATGGCTTCTTCTTATGTGAAACGAACTCTATTATTAGTTGTCCTCCAATTCTGTTGGCGTTTGGCATTACCTGAATAATTTTTGTGTTCTTTCTGAAAAAATGACATCGCCTAACAAAAAACCATTTATCAAGAGTAAGGCACGTGAAATAATTTTTAAAGTGTTCAATTAATTTCAAAGTGTGAAATGTGAGTCGGATACGTTATCAAATGGGAAAAATAAAACATCCCTCGCTACAGGTGACATGAAATAAATCTCAAAAATAACTATTTCAACACAAATCTTTATTTTGTATCAGGTATTTCGAAAAGAACCATTGAAAGAGTGATTAAAGAAGGGGAGCAATCAATTTCTGCAAATAACGTGCAAGTAAAATTATACACTAAGGTGGTGAAAACTATTGTTATTGACCGAGCACCAAAATTATTTTTCGGGGAGGTTTGCCCCGAGCGGAATAAGGTGCGATGCTTATAAATGTCTTCACACCACAGCTTTCACAAACGCACCACGAGAAGCGTTCACCTCGTCGTCTGACTGACTGTCTGTTTCCCTCCTCACCGAATCCATATATTATGTTCGCAACGCACTCCTTATATCATACAGTTTTGGTACGAATTTTAAACTAATGTCATTTTTATTCAAATAATTATATCTTGTTAGGTAATTTCAAGCAGCAAATATGTTGAAGACAATCTCCTAGGTATACAAAATTTTGTTGCACAAGGTTTTGTTAAACTACTATCCCTGGAATTTGTTGGTTAGAAGACGCAATAATTGTCAACTTCACAGAGTAGTTGGTGGAAAAAAAATTATTGTATTTCAAATTACATGGTGATTGATTAGTGTCATAAAGTTCAGTAGGTCTGTAATCATGAAAGATAAAAAAAGTGTTCATTATAAAAACTGTAGGCAGATGTAATCTCCATATTTCAAAATTAGTTACGTTAAAGCATTGGTTCCCAACAGGTGGTCCGCGAGAGCCTTGAAAGTAGTCCGCAAGGGACTTAGAAGAAATAAATAATTATTGAGTAAAATGTAATTTAAAAAAAACAACTAAATTAAGTTAACAAGTTCGATACGGCGGAGGTAGACGGAATAAGGTAGACCGGTAGACCGGTAGATGTAGACCGGCGTAAGGCCGGTGTGGTGAGAGTGGGATCCTTTCAGCTGTAAAGTCACTGATGTTCCCGACGATATCCAAGAGGAGTTGATTGAACTGCAAAATGACAATGATTTGAAGGACACATTTGAAAGTGGCACAGATTTGGAAGAGCTGTGGTGTCGAAAGGCCATTTCATACCCATACGTCCGGAAAATAGCTATTTTCAACCACCTACCTGTGCGAGCAAGGTTTTTCAACTTTGCTGTTAATAAAAAATAAACAAAGAAACCGGCTGAGCTTAGGCAGCGACCTGCGACTAGCACTGAGCAAGAACCATTCACCGAGAATTCCTGAACTAGTAAAACAGATTCGAGCTCAGAAGTCTCACTAAAATAATTCCTGAAAATATTTTATGTGCAATGAGAACATTTAATTTCTATTTCAACTAGTATTCTAATGAAAATGTAATTGTTGCTAAAATGTTCTAAAAATAAACAATTTGCTTATGATTAATGTTTTTTTTTATTGCCTTTGAAACTATGTATATATCAATGGTGGTCCGTGCTATCTACTATTAATGTCAAGTAAAGTGGTCCGCAGCCCGGAGTGAGTTGGGAACCACTACGGTAAAGGGTGCATGGTCCATAGCACGGTGCCAGAAATTTATGTTTTTTTGAATGAAACAAGCTATATTTTACTTAAAAACTGAAATCCGCTTCACTTCCCCATTACGAAAATTGTTGCAGTCTGCTATTCAAGGTAGGTATTTGAGAAGTTATCACCAATTTTCCGTCAAAATCGTAACCAATTCAACGCACTGTATAATTGAATAGGGTTAAAAGAATTATAATCTTTTGGAACCAAACATCTTTAATCATGATCAAAATTCACAAACACCAACGATTTTGTAAATATTTATTGAATTAAGTACATGACCAGTCAGTAATTTTAAAAGCATACCTCTACCAAAGCGTTTTCAGTTTTACTGTCTCTAAAGCTTCACCTTCCATGTTAAAAATTCTAACGCTAGACAGATTTATACTTATTTGCTTTCCAGGTATTCCCATTTACTTCTTTTATATAATTCTCATACAATATATTACCAAGTTAGGCTGGTGCACGTGTTTTCCATTCAGTTTTTTTCAAATTTAAATTATAATAGAAATAAAAAATGTTATCGAATACCGTGGTTATACATCTGAATATAACAGAATCCAATTTCATAGAAAAATATTCAATATAAACTAAATTCGGGGATGGCAACGGAATAAATTTCAATTAAATGGAGACAGCTTTTAGGTTTTTGTTCACGAACCGGCCCATTCTCTTGGAACAGCGATATTTATCGGTATGGAATGCTTCCGTTTTTTCATCCATTTATTTCCTATTTTTAAACAAACAAATGCTGGTCTGAATTGCAGCTCCTTTTTTTATTAAAATTGAGATTTATATGTCTGGTAGTTGATTGACGTTGAAACAGGATATTTTTGTATTTTTTTTAACAGAGTGGGATATTAAAGAATATTTCACAATATTTCGTTAACTCGCATATGACCTTAAGGATTAAGTAATTAAAGTTTATTAATTTTTCATTGTACAGTAGTCGGCAAAATTTAGATGAATAAAATTTTTCAAAAACAAATATAACTTTTATTTATTAATTAAAATTGAAAAATTAAACTGTGAAACAGGGTGGCCCACCGTATACCTACACTTTGATTTATTACATCTAATAGACAGAGGTTACTAAAAAATGTTTCAAATAAAAAATATGTAGGAATATGGGAGTAAATTTGAATTTGAATAAATCTTTTCAATATTTGGATAAACATTTATATTAAACCGGACACCGCAATTATATGTTAATATGAATTGAGATCAGTAAGTAGTATAAGAAAGATATTAAAACAAATATAATAATGAAGCTGTGTTATCTGAACTTATCGTAGATTGCTGCACAGCTCCGAGGGACCAATACAACTCCGACGGAAAAGCTGTTCTGAAGGACCAATACAGTTCCAAGGAACCAATACAGCTCCATGGGATAAAACAAGTTCAAAGAGAACAAACAAAGTCCTTATGACATAATTTCTTTTGAAACAGTTCCAGGGTACAATTATTTCTAAGTAAATCAAGTAAATCACGAAGTAAAGCTTGTGCCAAATAGTTTCGGTGTAAATCTAGTTCCTAGACTGAATCTAGTTTTTGTTGAAATAAACAAAGCTCCTGGTCAACACCCGATAAAGAAGACCTTCTGGTCAACACCGGATAAAGGAAACCTGGTCAACACCGGATAAAGAAAACATTCTGGTCAACACCGGATAAAGAAAACCTGGTCAAAACCGGATAAAGAAAATATTCTGGTCAACACCTGATAAAGAAAACCTGGTC
>CAJUYH010006835.1:0-19051 GCA_910591685.1 Galerucella tenella
AAAAATCTGATTCTCTTGAATGGGAATGGGTTTGTGAAATAATTAGTGGTTCGATCATAAAAACATCTGAAGCATTAATAAAATGGTTAACGGTACATAAAATCTAGTCGCCATTAGTCATCTAATTTTGGATCGCATAAAAATGAAAATTGTTGATACATTGTGTAACATGTCATTCTATTATAATAAATTGGAATTATTCAATGACCTATTTTTTCTTATATGAAATGTTAATAATTGGATATTGTAAAAGTATTTTTTGCAACTGAAAGATCAACAAAAAGTTTAATACAATTATTTGATCGGTGCTTACTCAGTTGTGTGGGTTCATATTTTGGATGCACTTACCTGAAACAAAAAAAACAATTAAAAATTGGAGTTAATACTTTAATAAAATGTTAGGTTTATAATATTTTATGTTAGATTATCTCTTCAACAAACTTAACAATATATAAAGTAATTGAAAGGTAAGTGAATTTTCTCACGGACTTAAATCATACAAACAAACATAAAGTAGATAAGTTATGGTCTCGAATATTTAATCTAATGTCAAAAGAATGTGTATAGGTACGTTGAGTTTCTCTTAATACCGTAAATATATTGACAATTATTATAAGTAATAGCGTATCATTTACAATGCGGTCAAAAGTATTATTTTGTAACATGTCTATCGACCTTTTCTAACGTTTAAATTTATATCGCGAATCCATCTTTAATTCCCGTTCGTCGTCCTATTAGCCACTTCCAATCTGCAGCTGCCTAACTTCCTCTGTCCGTCATGAGCAAAGCTTCTTTTCGATATCAACTGACTACAAGGCAAGATCTTTTATTTCTTATTTAAGTATTCTTTTTTATCAATTTTATCCAAATTGCTGTGGTAGACACCACAAACAGCTAGGATATTTTAAGACAACCTTGAAGACATCACTGAGATACCTCCAGGTCCACTTCTATTCCCTTCTATGACGTACCTAAGTTAAAAACTACAAAGTTTTTTTAGGTGCTCCTAAGCTTCTAAAGCTTCTAAGCTAATTCGTTATATACTATGTAACTATTTAAAATCGTAAATTTGTGGATAAATATGCTCGAGAACTATAAAAGAACCCAATAAAAAGTTTGACAAATGTTCGAAAAATTTCCCGAACTGTTCATTTAATTTAGATGATTGTTTTTGTAATTGTAGTTCAATTTTTTCGTAGTAATACTCTGAAATTTTGATCTAGAATTGAAAATGAAAATATACGAGGTGTAATCGACATAGCTTCCAATACTTCTTGTAGTGTAGCTCGTAGATCTTGGAGGATGTCAATGGAAGTACAGACTTGGAAAAAAAGATGCAACTTCCAAAAATATTGTTATTCATTGTTATCCAACTATAAACCGCCACAATTCTTACTATTTAATAAAAAAAATGGACAAACGAAATCATCCATTTGTCGTATAACGACGTTTTTCCAGTTTTCCACCTCGTGTCAACATCGTATTTACATAAAGAATGCACTGGAGCAGAATAGAGTTGAATTCAACGCGAGAATCGAGCTGAGGCTATATCACATCCCAAAAATCACATCGACATCTCATACAAAGGTGTCCTTTTATGCCATGTATGTCATTATATCCGTCGGCGTATCCCTTTTGTGAGTTCCTTTTGTGCCCTAGCCCGAGAAGTTCGCCCTTGCATGTCAATGAGAGAGAGCTCGGTCCAACTCCTGGGCATGGAAGTTAATAAGTAGGGTCAACTGCACCTAAGAATCGGTTTTTTTTATAATTATCGGTAATTTGTTTATTTATTTCAGCTACTTGTTTCGTCAAATATTACCTTTGGTATCCGTTTTAATGTCTGTATTAATATTTTGGTCGCCTATTATCAGTATCTTTATTTTATTTTCGTTTATTCTCATGACTCCTCTTCTCCCATAACTTCCTTCCAGCTATTTATGTTTTCTTGTATTTTTCTTTCGCTTTCTTTTATTTTACCCTTTCTAAATTTCTGTACTTCAGAGCTCTAGGGTAACATCTCGGTTGGTATGGGAATGCGGCGAAGAACTTAGAAGACTGGCGACTCGGAACAGTGGGTCCCAGTAGTCAGAATGTTTGTCACAATAAGCCCAAGAGGCTGAGGTGGTGCCGGTGAAGGGACGGCTCCTTTAAAAAATGAACATATTCTTAGCCACTTCTGGTAACAAATTATATTATTTTTACTATCCAATTATTTGAATTATGATTTTATTTTCAGTTTTCCTTTCTTCACTTCACTTTTCCACTTTGACCATTCATAAAATTGAAACGTTTATGTTTATAGCATTGTCGAATTTTTTTCCGGTAGATGGTACTTCGAAAAATGATTTTTGCTGTGAGACAGTGAGTGTAGTTGATTTCCACCCGTGATTTTAATGTTTTTATAATCAGGAGACTCAGGTCGTTAATGTCGTACTTTTCGTGAAAATTCCAAAAAGGGGTCCGCTAAAGAGTTTTTCCTTTTTTATGCAAATCGGTGTGGCTTCAGTTTGATAATGTCTTGATGGAAAAGGATTTATAAAACCAGGATTCTGATGGACTTAAAACGTATCTCTCTCTTCTCTTCATTATTACCTACAGAAAATGCTAATTTTTTCCATTGCTTTCAAATAATCGTCCATTCCATTATTAATTGAATAAATTATTTCAAATTCAATCAATATTTCGTCCACACTGTATATAAAAACATTAAAAGACACTCCATCAAGTAAAATAAATAAATATTTTGTTGAAATTTTTCACACACGTCGAATGTTATTAAAAAAAAATTTGTTAGTCACGAGTACATATATCCGTAAAGTTCTATCTGGTTTAAGGTGTAAGCATAAAAAATTGAATAAAAAGTACTAACGGTAACTAACTTTGGTATTTGAAGTCGACCGATACAAAATATCTTTCCATTGTATTTAATATTTTTATGGGTTTTTAATATATACGTATTAAAAAGCCATTAATACAGGTTTAAGCATACAGGGAGATTTAAAAACGATAAAATTCTAGTATTTTGTTGAAACAGACTCATTTCAACAACTATTATCATGTACAGGGGAATATTTGAAATACTGGGTCTATTGAATAAAAAAAAGTATTAACTTGCAAGTCATAACTTACAAAGAAAAAGCTAAAACTTCTAAGTAGAAGCTAATATTTATTTTTATTTGAATAAAAACTAGAACTCTCTCGAAAGTAAATACTGGAAAAATCTTTTGAATTTTGAGTGATTACTTACAAGTACTTACTTAACTTTACAAGTGTTTACTCCACTCTGACGGATAGTAGTACTGTTTTCATCTTCATCACACACGTAATCGGAGTCTCCAGGACTTTCCATTTCATCTAATGCAAACTCAAAATCATCTCGTAAATGCTTGCTAATGTTATGCAAAACAATAATTTATAGAACTTTTGACAAAGATGTTTCAATTTTGTGTCCTAGAATGAGAAACATTTGCTTTACTTGTCCAAAAACTCTCCCAATTACAACTCTTTCATTGGAGTGAGTGATATTGAATAATTCTTCAATTCGGTTTTGAGGATTTTTAAAAGGTGCAATTCCATATCCACTATCTCCGAGAAGGCAGAAATTACCCCGAAATCTTGCCACATTTTCATACACGGAACTTTGTTTCCAAATTCTGGAATCGTGAAAACTTCCAGGCCATTGAGCGTCTACACTTGTAATCAATTCATCAACATCACAAGTTACTTGCACATTAATGCTAGCAAATCCTTTTCTGCTAATAAAATCATCGCCAAATTCTGGTGGTTTCTTAATTTGAACATGAGTGCAATCTACAGCACCAATGACTAGGAATTTGGAATCGATTCGACCATTCAATTCTTGCTTCTTCCATGGCATCTAGATTAGATGGAAATTTTATCCAATGGTGGGCCTTTTCTAATATACAATCAGCTACTTCACTTATGGTTTTGCATACTGTAGTATGATGAACGCCAAAATCTTCACCAATACCAGTTTGAAATCCGGTATCACTAACATATCGTACGAATATCTCCATCTTTTGCCGAGATGCAAGTGCACCTCCTCTGGATTCATCTTTCTCTGGTAAAAAATAATCCGAAATATTGTCTACACTTTCACTTTCAAAACGCAACAAGAGCTTAGATTTGCTTGGGCTGATGCTTCTTCTCTTCCTATAGTTCTTCCTGTTACGAACATTTATGAAGTCCACCATGTTTAACAATATACTAGCAACTACCGTAGGAAAAAAGGATGCTTTATAGGTACCTTTAAAATTCGTCAAGTTATAACTTACTAATTTAAGACATATCTTATTTCTATTCAAACCAGAAGAGTTTGCTTATGGCCTTAAGTAATTACTCTTACAAGAAGTAGTCACTGACCTTTTATTCAATTTATACTAAGAAAATACTCAAATAAGAGGAAGTAGAAGCCAATATTTTTTTTATTCAATAGACCCACTTTCTTGCTACAGCCAGGCTATTATAAATTGCACGAAAGCCTTTTGAGCAATATTAGACCAAAAGAAAGACTTAGGACCTAATTTGTCTTCAAATCTTGAAAATTTCCTGTTCCTTGAACATTTAGATGAGGACCAAATATATAACCGCGTTTTACTCTATAATAAGTTTTGAATGAATGGAAAGTAACTTTGAAATGTGTTCTGTATTACCCTATATCTTAAGTCATTACAATGTACCTTCTAGAAACAAACATCTAGGTCGCTACAGTCCCCGTTAAGATATTAATTATTAATTTATTACACTTGTAAAACATCAAAGAAACAATGCGTAGGATAGATTTTAAATTAGATAACAACAACTCGTTTTCGAGATACGTTAGATTTATGTCGATGAGAATTCAGGACAAAAATGAAAATCTGAAAGTAAATACAGTTTAGGTATTTTTTTTAGGGAGCCGTCCCTTCGCCGGCCCCACCGCAGCCTCCTCAGCTTATTGTGGATACTCCTAGTGTTCTGACTACAGCCTATTCGCCAATCCGTTCCCTGTAAGCTCACACAGGTTCTTTGCTGGTTGGTTGTAGAAGTCTTTTGGAGTCATTTGGGGTCTACCATACAGTTTCTGCCTCCTGTGGTCCAGCGTCTCACAGTTGCATAGTATATGCAGAGCTATTTCGGTATCCTTTTCGCATCTTCTGTTTGTAAGGTCTCCGTTATACAGCCCTATTTTATTTAGGTGCTCCTTTGTGGGAAAGTGTCCCGTAAGTAGCCCCGTTATGGTGCGTAGTTTGTTCCTGCTCATTGAAAGCAGTTCTTTCGCCACTTATTCTGATGGTTCTTTCATGAATTTCTTCCCATGTATTTGCCTGGACGTATTCTTCCAGTGTTTATTGTGTTGTTCTTTCATCCACTCTTTTAACCATGACCTTTGAGCATCTGGAGGTGCCCACAGCTTGTTCAGGTCCGTTCATCAGAGTTGACGATCCTGCTCTTGCGAGTTCGTGAGTTTTTTCATTGCCAGCGATTCCTTTGTGACCAGGGACCCACTCCAGTGTTACACTGTTGCAAGTCGCCAGTCTAAGCTCTTCGCCGAATTTCCATACCAGCCGAGAGGTTACTCTAGAGCTCCGAAGTGCTTTAAGGGCAGCTTGATTGTCACAGATTAGGTATAGTTTGGATATATCGTGAGAGACGAGCCAAAATTTTATTCAAATTGCTGGAGGCAGTGTCCTGGTCTAAGTATCCAGCTTGGAGCAACAGGCAGTTGGGAAGAAATCCATTTTATAGAACTACATATCCTTTAGCTGAAGAAGCTTTTGTATGGAATTTCGATGAAAAATCATTTGAACCTTTTTCTTATCGAGCCATGTTTTATTAGGTACTTTGGTAGCATTATAAGGATGTAGATATTTACTTGTGTTCTAAATTCAGAAAGAAAGTAACCCCAATTTTCTTCAGAATTGACTTGCTTCCTTGCCAAGTTCTTCTTGTCACAATCCTTGCAGAAAATCTTTATCCCAAAGTTACGGATAATTCCGAGACTTTTCTTTTTAAAAAGAAGAAAATTCAAGATCCAAGGAGAAGATTTGAATACCACTCCAATTTTTCATGATTTCTATTTAATTCTGGACAAATGATAAAAAATTCTTTCTGGATCTTCCTACTTTGCTTCTTCTTCTCTAGTTTCTTATAAACAATTTCCATATAATATGACTTGCAACTGAAAATACGGAATTATTTTGACTTTTTGTTGAACATTAGGTTATTTACCTCGAAATAATAACACCTAATGGCATCGCTAACAGCCTAAAAGGTTTAATGTGAATTCTTGCATATTATAACAACACGATGTGAAAAATCATCGGCAATGTGTGTGTATGTAAATACATCGGGTGTAATAAAACTTTCAGCTGACACATTTAAATTCTCACCCGTAAATCGCGTGTAATAATTAACGATTTGAAAGGTCTGCGTTCACCAATTATAACCGATGAAAACTTCTAAACCAATCAATCTTCCGGAAAATTTTAAGTAGAATTATATTCGGCATATACAGTATGGATTACAAGGGACAAAATTATTTAAAATGTCATCAACAATTATGTTAATTTATTTATCGTTTGAAGTTTGAAGTGGGTGCGCGAAGATCTGCACTTGTAGCTTTAAACTGGTAAAGCACGCTTCGTCACGAACTACACTACGTAATTCAAGTCTTTCTGTATAATTTGTCTCTTATCCTGTAATTGTTTTGAATTATTCATAGTAATGGCTTACTCAAACAGATTTATTGGCGTGAGACACAGATAACGTTTGGTTAGGTTACTTAGTTGTATTTTAGATCGATTATTGAGTTGATTTTTAAACTAATTCTTCCCCAGTATTGGTCTGAATAGTTCCAAAGTAGCAAAATGGAAATCTAAGAGGACTGAATTGTCTTCTCTCATCGTTTGTCGACAATACAACAACTGTGCAGTAATCCAAGTAATTATTTTAACAAAAAGTTTAAACAAAACCTAATAGGCTGCCGTTATCCCTAAAGTACCTATCTGGATTACTGCACAGTTCCTGGGAAGAACAGTTCCTGGGATTAACAGTTCCTGGGAAAAACAGTTCCTGGAAGAACAGTTCCCGAAAAAAAAACAGTTTCTTGGAGCACAGTTTCCTTGCACATAAAACAGTTTCTGGAGAGTCTGACTGTTTCTGGGGCACAAGTTCTGGTTTGACGTTTTTCTGGGTCACAGCTCCTGTTAAACTAAAAAGTTTCCCAAATACCGTTCCTACAGACAATCCATAGTACCTACATAGACAGCTACATCATCAACATCATCGTCTACTTCAAAACAACTGTGTTATTGTGCTAAGTATTTTTTGTATTGATACCAACCTTTTTTTTTAAATACTGTAAATTTTTAAGACTGTAATTATATTCATTTTTTTACTCAGTTAGTTTTATTTACTATGCAGAAACCTTAAGTTCTTTTCTGAAAAAAGTTAGCTGACTGTTAAATTTGATTTTTTTTCTAATTTTCTTTTAGGAAAGAATATTAGTGGCGCCCTAAATTTGCTTTCTCTTTTTTGTCTAGTTCTGCTAAAAAAATAATTTTTTTCTTTAGATCAATAAGGTAACAGAGCCCTGTGAACTGGCTAAGTTTACCTCCAAATTTTATTGGTTAGTTAGGCAATAACCTACATTATTCACTTTAAATTTTTTTTTACGTCATTCAACATCATAATTTCATCAGCGAAATTGAGCAAATTTGGTTTCATTGGCGCTCAACTTTAAATAGTGCAATAAAACAATAATTTGGTTTCATTGGCGCCCAACGTCAATCAACATTGATAAGTCTCCATTTCTACAATGAAATGTATGATGCAAGTTCAAATTGAAATATAATTTGGTTCTGATATTCTCCACTAAAAAATGAAATGCTCTTATAAACTGCTAGATGACAAAATGTTTCCATTGTGCTCGAAATAACAGCATTATAAAAAAATATATTGCATTATACAACCATTTTGTGAGACCTTCATAGTGCCGCTTCAATCCCATTATATAGATGTGACTACATGACACACTATTAAATCATTTTATAGTAGCTGTATAAATGATTATAAAACAGTCCATTAAGAGTTGTATAAACTCTTAATAGAACTGTTATACAACCAAACAGTTGTATAAAAATGGACCCTTTTTAGTTGTATGAGGATCATTTAATTATTTTGTAGACGGTTATGAGAATTCTAGATTCCTATAAGATATATCTTGTAGCTGTTTATACAAACCTTATAGAATTTAAACTGCTACTTGGGTTATAATAAGTGGTAATATTTAATTAAACTTTTCTTTATTTTGCAACTCTTGAAAGTAGAAATCTTTGACGTTATAATATTTCTAAGGATTATAGTGGAAAAGTAGTGTATTAAGACTTAAGAAACTTAACTGACAAGAGCTGTGCGTCATCTAAAAGTACTAAAATATAGATTGGCTAACTTTGTAATACGTTCTACCATCATAAAACTCTCTTAGTGCTCGGTTTGGATATTCTTGGCGAATATTCTCACTCGGCCTTCGGGGATGAACAAGTATATATGAAGTAGAGGTGCAGGATATACAACTTTACTTCCACATACTCATAAACTCTTGAAGAAAAATACGCTTTTCCTGCGGATTTCGAATGGGATAACAACTTTAAGAGTTTTATGTACAAGATTAACTTTGAATGTAATGGGGAAGTAGAAAAATATTTTGATGGGGGGCTAGTTTATTGCCTCGGCAATCATTGTAACTATATAACTTTTATCAAATTACGATTATTTATTGAATTGATGTTAATCTACTAAAAGGTTTTCGACTGGCCAATATTTACGTATAATTGATTTATTCATGCTACTTTCTGATAAATAAGCTGAATTTATTAGTTATAATCACATAAATTAAGAGGTTATTAATATATTATAATAAAGATAGGTTAGGATGACAATATTCTACAGCATAAATAATTTATTAAGTGAAATTGCAACAACAAACTAACAAAATAAATAACGTTATCTCTACTGTTGGATAATAAATCAGTTTGAATAAGTCGTATATTATTCAAATTACTCAATGGCAAGTAAAATGCGTTAACATGTGCAAAATTATATCTACAAAATGTTAAAAAAGTACTGAAAATTTGACTAATGGCGTTTTGTAATATTGAATATACCTACATATGAGGAGGAATTTTTAAAAAATTGCTTGAAATTTTTGTGAGTGATTTTTTTCATAAAATAACAAAAATGTTGATAAAAGTAACTTTAAAAGAAAAAATTTCCACAAAAATGCAATTAAAACTATAATTTTCAGAAAAATAACAATTCCAAAGTTTTCATAAAAATGCTGAAGAATTTCTCCATAAACTTCAATAAAAATAACCAAAAGAATATCCAAAAAAATTTAAAAAAGCAAAACCAAAACAATAAAAAGTCAAAAATGGATAAAAACTACATAAATTGATGAGTTTCGAAAAAATAAAAATAAACAATTATTCCGAGAAATTTCGTTGAAAATGTAAGAAATTTCATCATTAGAAACGTTTTTTGGTTCTCTGGTTATTCAATTTTATGTATCCTCCCAAATATTGTCATTTGTCCAAGTTTACAGAACCAACTGTATATATTTTTAGAGAAATTAAGCAATAAAGCGAGTCATGAAAAGTTACAGCTTCTAAATTCATGTAAAACTCTTAAAAAACCCCTTTATGGGTCAATATTTCACGTTAATATCCAATTTAATAGCCTTAAACAACTAAACACAAAATGTTTTTCGAAAAAAAAACTCGAAATCACCCATTCAATAAATAATTAACAAAATTTTTCAGAGTTAAATATCCCCATTTAGCGATGTTTTCAAACATCTAGTTAAACCCTAAAAATAGACATAAATTAGTCAGCCCTTCTACGACACAGGAAAGGGGTTTAGTGTCGCATTGCAGATTTATTAGTTGTTTTTTCATTTTGCATATGTGGGCTATCATTTGACGGGAGTATCCCTTAAAGTAGGCACTCCAACTACATTGAAGGGTTAAAAACTCAGACACCCTAAAAAATAAGAAGAAAAAAGACAGCTGATTCTAATTTTGGAAAAATAAGTATAAAGGATATGGCTAAATTTGTTCAGACGTGTAGGTGTTTTTGTAAAGGATTGTATTTGAAAGGGTGGTTCGTACTTTGTCAATTCGATGAGGGTGAATGAGCAGCATTGGGTGGGGTTTTGGGCTAGATAAAATTACCATTTTTGTGGTTATTTTTATTTTTAAGATTGCGCAATTAATAAAAAGAGGGCATATTGAAATTTGCGGGAATTTAATACCAAACGCCAGTGACCCAGTGACACCTACGGCCTAACGACTTCGACAATTGCGGAACTAGCCAAAGGATGCAGTCTTGATAGGATCATCCTGGGCGACCCTGGCAAGCTGGCGCCGAAGAAATATTTGGCGGTGACCAGAAAAAACCTACGTTTAACAGTAGGATTTCTGACTGGCCACAGTCAACTGAAGAAACAGTTCCATACTATGGGGCTAGTGGACACACCTCTATGCAGTATGTGTGAACAGGAAGATGAAACTGTCAGGCATGTCTTATGCGAGTGTCCATAGTTATCCTCAATAAGAGAGTGTGTGTGTTCGGTTGGTCTTGGCCTACAACTGCCGATATAGAGAAGATATCTCCTAGTGACCTGTCCACCTTCCTGGGAAGTACAGGATGGACGATGACGTAGGAGGACAGCTCCTCGGGAGGATGTACAGTGGGTCACAAGTGCTGTGAGCATACACTCACCCTCCCTACTCTATATATATACAGATACCAAAGGCAAATTCATCAGTGGAAATGTGTGGAGATCTAGTCAGAATTTCTTGGGAAATGCAAAGAGCCTGAATAGCCGGGGTATATCTTGTTTTCTGAACCTGAAATGAGACAAACAGTCATCATCTGTCCAGCCATCGAAGTTAAATTGTTCCATAACTTCTGGTCCATCTATTGGTTGTTCCCGATCAAAAATATCTCTCAGTAAAATGCTATGAATATTTGGCTGTCTCTTTCTTAATCATATGTTTAACACCCCATACCACACATGATATATAAAAGTTAGGTTACCATCACTTTAATCAAACTAACCAAGGAGACATTTGTTTGACGATCCAAAAACTCTTTCAAAGTCGTTATCGTTATCATTAATAACTATAACCACAAGTTAGTTGATCCAAAAACTCTCTTTTTTTTAAGAAAAATCTCTTAAATAAAAAGAATGTATACGTTCAGTTCAGCTTTCTCTTTCGTAGTCCACTCTGTACGCTTCTACAATCGCATATTTTCAGTGTAGTGTATTCATATAATGCATACGGTATTATTTATGGCCAAACTCACTTCGAGAAGGCAACTTAGTTTATTGAGACGTCATTTTAAAAGCCTTTGATATAATAAAGCCAACGTTTGTAATGAAAGTGAACAGCCGCAAAATGGCTGGCTTAAAACAAACCAAAAACCCAAACAGTCAGTTTATTAAAAGAGATATGAATTATGTTTCCCGCATTGTATGACTGTGTATTTTTGACAAAGCCTCGACATCGGATTACAAGAAAAAAATTACTTTGATGTCAAAATGAAACTATTTATGGAAAGTGATATTATTTTCTTTGTAATTTGTCATATTAAAACCGAAAATCAATAAAAAGGCTCTCATCTGATCAAACAGCAGGGATCCATTCTCGTCCTGAACGTTATATATAAAGCCTCTCGTATCCGGAGGTGTCGAAGTGTGAACAGAAGGATGGATTACCGATATTACATTCCGGTATAATTGAAGGCCCATCAATGGCATCGGAAGAGGGATAAGCATACATACAGCAGAGCAGAGCACTGTAATCCGACTAGACTAAAGCTTTTGTAACGAAACTCGCTATTACGACGGTGTCACCTCTGAAAGCGCTGATAAGTTCATATTATTGCGCCGGTTATTGCGTTTTGGATTACATTGTGGAGCTTGCCGGGAGAGATTAATCTGGACTATCCGAGTGGAAATTATTGTATTCTATAGATATCGAGAACTTCATCGTGATATTGTTGACGTTTGTAGGTTTCCTTTTGTTCGATAGCTCATCTGCTTTTAATTACTAATCACTTATCACCGAAATTTTCTTCAAAATACTGTATAGGGTGGTCCGTTTTTCCTATTACTATATGAAATCTGAAATTTTGGGATGAAACAGCTTCCTTAGAGGGCAGCTAGCTGTATATGTTTGTATCTGTAAAGTAGAGAGGGTGAGAGTAGCTCACATTAGACCACATGTGACCCATTGTACATCCTCCTTAGGAGTTGTCCTCCTAGGAAGGTGGACAGGTCGCTGGGAGACATCTCCTTTATATCGGCAGGTGTAGGCTGTGTCCACTAGCCCCATAGTATGGAGGTGTTTTCTTAGTTCACAGTGGCCAGTTAAAAGTAGGTTTTTCCTGGTCATCGGTAAATATTTCTTCGGCGCCAGCTTCCCAGGGTCGCCCAGGGTGATCCTGGTTAGACTGCATCCTCTGATTCCATCCCATCTCTTAAAGGATTGAGCATGGGTGTAACGTTTGGCTAGCTCCACAATTGTCGAAGTCGTCAAGCCGTAGGTGTCACTGGGTCCTAAAATTTTCAGTTCCGCCGCTTCCCTGGCTAAATAATCGGCAATGCGATCTCCTTTACTCCTGTCGTACCCTTTAACCCACCTCATGATAATATTGTTTTCTGCCGAGGCGTTAGCTTAATCCTGGTGGCACTCTAGTACTAGCCCCGATATAACACGTTGTCTGTTCAAATCTACTATCAGTGCAGATTGTTATGTTTTTGCCAGAAATTCCTTTCCTGGTTAGTTCTTTTGTGGCAACTGAGATACCAGGCAGTTCTGTTTGAATCACGCTGTTATTGCTGGTCAGCTATCAAATAACCGCTTGCCATGTTATGAAACGTTTATAAAAGAAACTAGAACTCTTTCATTGAATTACCTGAAATTGTGAGAGTTTTACAACTCAAAGATCAGCTTCTTCAAATTATTGACAAACATCTAGAAACGAGCACCAAACAATCCCAATTTTGCTACCACTGCTTTGATAACAGATAAAGCCAACTTCTCAAGACATCTCATTAAGTCATTAATAATTTTCACAATAACCATAGATCTGCTGATCCAATATATACGATTTCATCTATCTTTCCTTCTACAAAATAAACTCAAGTTATTTTGGAAAATTTACCTCCAATTATAAGACCCAAGTGGCAGTGACATTTTGCAGTAATCGTACAGTTATCTAATAATCGTTTTCCCATGGCATCCAAGGTCATTTGAACACAATATTTTTAATATTTGTGTTCTTGGGTCCTAAAGGACCCCGCGCTTTTCTTATGACAAAGTGGCGTTCCGTCAAATGTAATAAATTTTGGATATGATGTTGTACTCGACTTCTTGAGCAAAAGTGTCCATGGGACCAATTCAATCCTATGACTAGTTTCCGATATACAGGGTATTAAAATTGGAAAATCCTTGTTTTTTGTGACCACGTAATTTTATTATTAACAAATAAATATGCATTTTTGATTGATAGTACCATTAATATGTTCTAGTTTATCGCAAACTTACACATAAATAGTTCAAAATGTTAAAATATCCAGGACTGGACTCAATTATACAAAGACGAATTTTTGGAATTCTAAGAAATTCTTATATTGAATAAAAACAAGGTCAGAAATAAAAATTTACTTCATGTTCAATGTTCTGGCATCAAATATACTAGTTCTAGAGGTATTACATACAGGGTGATTCTTGATGCAACCTGAAATTAGTTTTTTTCAATATGAAGTAAATAAGTAACACCAATAAAAGTTTCATTAAAAAAAAAGAAAAATAGAAAGAAGAAAAGCCTGGAGCGTAGAGAAATATTCTCTATGGTCTACAGTTTTGGCATTTTGACTTTAGTTTTATGGTCTAGTTTCGATATGTCTGTTGTGTATTTGTTATTTAGTTTCTAGTGTCGAATTTTTATTTTATTTGTTCCTGTCTGAATGGATAGACCAGCCATAAACTTTTCCAATGAGGAAATTGAACCTCTTCTATCATTAGTGTAGTTCTGTTTCGTTCCACAAAGTGAAATGGTCCAGCCGATTCCTAAATATCCTTTGTCGCCGAGGGCCTTCAACAATATTCATGGCATCTTCTTCATCGTCGGTTGAAAGTTCCTCAAAAATATCTTGGATATCGTTTGTTAACATTGCAAAACTCAAAGAAAACAAAGTAAAAGCAATCAAAATATTCACAATATAATTGATTAAGGTTATAAATGCCAAATTGTTGACGGAACCTGGTTTTTCCATAAAGTTAACTTTAATCGATACCTCTTCCACCCTCAGGATCCTGTTTCTGAAAAACTGGTCATAGTAAGATTATGAAATCTTTCCAGCTTATTTACTATTTCAAGCTTATTACAAAACAAAATAAATTGAACATTTTGACGGACTTAATTATAAAATACAGGGTGATTCAGAAAAAGTGTATTTTCTCTAATTTTTGTCGGTTTAATAACAAGATGTATGTGCAAATCACCCTGTATTTTAAGAAAAGTACTAATATCTAGGTAACCAATACGTTTTAAACATCAAAAACTAATTTTAAAATACATGGTGTAACTTATTTATTTCATTTAGAAAAAAACTAATTTCAGGTTGCATTAGGAATCACCCTGTATGGAATACCTCTAGAACTAGTATATTTGATGCCAGAACATTGAACATGAAGTAAATTTTTATTTCTGACCTTGTTTTCATTCAATATAAGAATTTCTTAGAATTCCAAAAATTCGTCCTTGTATAATTGAGTCCCACCCTGTATATGTTGATATTTTGAACTATTTATGTGAAAGTTTACGATAAACTAGAACATATCAATGGTACTATCGATTAAAAATGTATATTTATTTGTTAATAATAAAATTACGTGGTCAAGAAAAACAAGGATTTTTCAACTTTAATACCCTGTATATCGGAAACTAGTCTTGGGATTGAATTGGTCCCATGTACACTTTTGGTCAAGAAGTCGAGTACAGCATCATATCCAAAATTTATAACATTTGACGGAACGCCATTTTGTCATAAGAAAAGCGCGGGGTCCTTTACAACTTTTGGAGTTGGAGCACAATTTTTTGTTTGGAAATAACACAAAATTCCATCGAAAAATTCTTCCACTTCCTTTCACTTGTTTCTGTTGATATAATCAGTATATATTCCTACGTAAATTTTGAACTGTTTAGACTAATAGTTACTATGTGTTGGATATTTGGTCGGGCGATATAAATCTTTGAACATATCGTTTCTTTCGATAATCTAAAATCGTATATATATATATATATATATATATACGGCCGCTGGCAATTCGTTTTATGTTCATTATGTACACCATATATGTAAAACAAAAGAAGATCGCTCTTTCGAAATTATAGGTTTCATCAGATAATGGAATTTGGTCCTAATTAAAAACAAAATGATTTATACGACCTAAGATGGTGTCGACTATCGAGAAAATAATCTATTAATTGACAAATTTTAATAGCATTATGGATGAGTATCTGATGTTATCGCTCGAATTTTGTTACTTAATATTGAAGGAATGAATGTCCTTATATTGATCAATCCGTGTACCAAACGTATGATCGTTGTAATGATTGTTTTGACAAGATTAACATCTAGCAATGTTCATGATATTGATACTATTGAAGATGATGAAGAAAAAAAAATACAACAAACTGAAATATGGTTGAGACATGTATGGAGAGCTGGAGGTGAAGCTGAAGTTTATTTTATAGCAGTCTGGTAGCCTGGTAATACAGGAAGTGGGAAGAAGGAATACTTGGTGGTAAGAGGTGAGAAACGAATTCGAAAGAATTGGAAAGTGTGACTGGTAAGACAAAACAGAAGAGCGACGTACTAGTTGACATTTTCAGGGCTTCTTATGGACATAACAGAGCAACTACCTGGAAATTTGAAGCAGATGGAAGTTTGGAGAAAAAAGTTTTTCCTGAAAATCGCGATTTTTCGAAAATGAGTTGACTTTAAGATGGCCATAGCTGAATAAAATAGGATCAATGAATAAAAAATTGTATAGATTTCGTAAGAGTAGGTACATCTGAACAAAAATTATTAGCTGTGTATCAACCAACTACTTCGAGAACTGCAGATATGATATCACTTCGAAAATTGGTAAAATTTCTCAAAAATATGGTCGTTTAGTTAACAGTTCGCTGTGAAATCAGACTAGTTTGAGTTATGACCATAGTTTTTTCTTTAAAGTGTAGGGTTAGCTGAGAAAAATGCTGCTTATAGCGAGCCTCTAAGTTATACAAAGGCTAAGATATAAATTTTTGTAAAAAAATCGAATCTTTTTTCACTTATAATTGCACAAGTGGTTTGTATTTTATCGGGTAAATTTGGGTTGCTTAATGAGAAACTGTTTCCTAGCAATTTGACGAGAATAACTGTCAACAAATAAAAACACGACACCGAAGGTGGAGTGTTTTTAGGTTGACAGTTATTCGAGTCAAATTGCTGAAGGAAACAGTTAAGAATTTGAACAACACAAATTTACTTAATATCAATACAAACCTCGAGTGTAATTCGGCAGGACAATTTAATGAATGAGAAATTTGGGAACATATACTTAAATGCAAACTTTATTTATGAAACATTAAAAATAAACACATTTTTATTTTAATGTACAATTATTAAAAACGCAGTTATTGAAATTCATACTAGGAACAGTGATATTGATGAACAAATGAATAAGTGGAAAAACCACTAGTGTATTTGTCGCTGTAAAAGTTAGAGCACTGCTGTATGAGGAAGCACCTCCACAACTTAGGAGTAGAGGAAAGTTCCCTATGTAGGGGTTGCGGCATGACTGACGAAACGTCAGTCCATGTTCTCTTAGAGTGTCCACACTGGGCAGTAATACGCAGGCGAATCTTCGGAGTCCCTGTTATGGCCCCTGGAGACACAAGCAGACATCCATTGAAAAAGGTTGTGGCCTTTATTGAAGGGCTCGGTTTCATGGATGTCTAGGTAGCAGGAATGGCACAATGGGCCCGCCAGTGGCCTCAGTGTCGGAACCTTGGCTTGAGGGACAAGGCTCGCCTGCACATTTAGTAGTAGTAGTCACAGACAGAACTGTCACTTTCACTACATGGAACACTCAAAACGCAACTTTCGGTATGTAAATGAATACAGAAAGAGCAACTTTCAGATGGCGTCGTCTAAAACAGTTATATTTATAACACTTAGGTCATACGATTCACACACATACTTATCTACTAAACTGCTACATCTCTGTTGAAATACGGTTTATACATAGCAAACTACATTATGAAGTAGCACAGCTTCAATATTATTTGTTGATTAAATTCTATGTTATGTGTAGTAGTACATCGCAGATCCTTATCATTGAAACTCCCAGTATTAACACCGAACTGAATGAATGTATTAATTGAAGAGCTCATCGTGATGCCGTCTTCATTCATGCATCTTGCTTGAACTGTTGCCAAAATATGCGGTGTGTGCTTATTTTGAAAAAAATAAACGAAACGGAAAAAAAAGATCGCATACTCCACAATGATGAAAGGATTAGGAAAGTTATGTTGGCTAAAATAGAGTCGAACACAAGAATGTTTCTGATGAATAATATACGGATTTATCTTAATATGTCGTTTTGGGGTTTTATTTGAATTTAGTTTAATACGAGGGGTTCGATGAAGTGAAATACGGGGGATGAAAATTTGCGAGTCTCTATAATAATTAGAGACTAAATTTCTATTTAAGTTTTACCGCTAAAAATGTTATTCAATCTTGATATACAAACTGGCTAGTTGAGGAACAACAACTCAAATGGAGGCTGACACAAGGACACCTCCATACCAAGAGTCTACTGAATAAGTTAAACATGGAACTCTCGTTCAGGCACTAGTGAAATTTCCCATATTTCGATTGATTTGGATCAATCCAAGTTTTGAACTTATTTTATGTGTGAAATAAAATTCGAATTCGAAAAAATTTCTCCAATTTAATTCGAATACTGTTTAGCTGTCGAAAACGCTTATTTCACTTGCGAAATGTTGATTTATTTGGGGTTAGAATCATCGAATTTTGTGTTGTGGTTTTTTCAGATACTTTGTATAGTTGTAACATCCCTCCTTTTAGTTTGACTACCTTTTTGAACCTTTTTATTTACTTTATATACTAGTAATTAGCATAGTAATAAGCAGTTATTAGTTAGACGAGAATGACGCGAGAACGTTTTATATTTATTTAATCTACATGGCAAATTTAGAGGAACTGCATCAAATAGTGCTTAATAATTTACTGAAACTTGTGTGGAGGATGATTTTTAACCGATTTTTCAACCGAATTTTATACCGAAAAAATAAGTATTTCAGTATAATTGTACATTTATTGTTACGAGAAAAAAACTAATTTGCTACAAATCACATATTTCTTCATCCGTAAGAAATCACATTAGCCTACAAATTATGTGGCAATTGAAACAAAGAATTCTCACCCCACCCTTCCCTATTATTTAGTAACGGTCACCACGTTTGGCGTCAGTCTGCATGTGAAATTAGATCAGTTTTTGCAATTTTACTAATTATTTTGTTTTTGTGAAGTATGTGGTTGAAGTGCTTTGGACAAAAATAAGTTTAATAATAGAATGAATGAATTGTTAAACTCATGGCGATTACAAGAATTGTGAGATATCTTTGAAGGTAAGGAAATCTCAAACATTCACATTTCTCAATTAAACCTGTCAGATCTACTCCAAGAACTCCAAAAAACTACTATGGGGAAAGCATTAATGAGCACACTTAAGGATAGACAAGGCTATCTTGTGGATACCATTGTTGGTTAGGTTTTAGATCATGTGGGTATGTTTAATTTCAACAATGTATGCTTTCCTACTAAACAGTTTTATGCATAAATAAAGATTAATAATTTTTATTAGATTTAAACATGTTTGTCATAAAAATACTGTAATTTTAA
>CAJUYH010006836.1:0-19046 GCA_910591685.1 Galerucella tenella
AAGTTATTTGTCCAAGTACTGGCCTATTACAATTAACTACCTGTGGCTTCGTACTTCTAAGAAAAAGGCCACACAATATGTACACTTCCTAAATAAAAATTGGACTGTTTTTTTTTTCCGACAGCCCGAAATGAAAATTCATAAGCAAATTGTAAATCTAAAAATCTTAACGTATAGATTGGATGCATAAAAGATGTAAAATTCTGTATGACGTTAAAAAAAATAAGTACAAGGTGCAGAACCAGGAAGCTGTGTTATGAGTAAGGAAACTAACCTACCCCCGATCACATCAAAAATTGAAAACAGTAACAATAAACAATAATAACTCCTATACACACGTTTGGGCGCCAATTGTTAGCTCCCAGTTCTGTTCCACTTGATGGCCACAGAATAGGAGCTAGTGTAACTTAAACGTAATACTTAAACTGTTTTATCCCGGATTCCTCGGTGCGGAGAGGGGTTGGGTAAAATCGAACGTACCTCTAACAAGGGGGATACTCGATGGTCTCTGCTGTGATTCGGGTAAAGGAGCAAATGAACTACTCGATACTCGATAGGTTGAATGTTCTATATTCTATCTAAATCAAATGGCAACTGACTGACACTGACAGCGCTTGGCTTGCCTTTTTATGATTGTTCACAGAGAATGTGAAATGATTTTAATTTTATCCTACCATAAATAGAATATGCTTGCTATTCAGCTTAAATCTTATTTAGAATTTAAAGAAAGTTTCCGCAGAAGTATACTTCGGGGATTACATGGACTTCCTGGTAAATATAAAGTTTAACTAATTTATTGTTAACCTATTACCTAGTTTGAATTGCTATTAACTATTTACCTTACTTAAACTACAACTTAATATCTATTTTAGGTATTCCAATAAGTATTACTGAGAAGAATTATATGTTGAGTAGAGATGTTCATGTGTCCTTCAATTGGTTAAAAAGGATGCACATATATTGGGAAGATAGTCAATCTGTAGCTTCCGAATTCGAAGTAACACTACTCACACTACTAGTGAACCGGTATGTAATAAGTTGGAAAGATCTTACTTGAAGGCTATCTCTCCTTATGATGGTACCTACAAATTCCTTCTCGAACTGGGTACGTACTGATGCGAAGTTGAGTTGGGGAGGCGTATAGAACAAGCTGGGTAGGAGAAGAGTTGAAGGCTACCCTGGAGTACTATAGGTAGAGCTTACTTCCCAGCGGCCAGCCAATATCGATGACGTAAAGCATGTACAGGTGAGTCTAGTAGCAGAATAGTAGTAAAAGATGCACAAGAAGAAGAAAAGAGGAAAAAGAAGGTCCTAGATGGCATGTGACCTTTAGGTGAGGTTTTATTCAATCAGGAGCTATATCCATAAATTTATGAACTCTTACAACTGGATTGTACAAGAAAATCCTGATTATGGTTAGTTTTCCTGGTTCACTAAAGCCGCAGAATGCGAAAGTTAAACAACCATGTATACCCAGGAAATAACCAAAAAAAAATGGAGGTCAAAAGTCAATGCCCTCTCTACATGGCCTTGAAAGGTCAACAGAGGTCTTGTGTCTTTTGGCAAAGGGGTCAAGATCAATGATGGTTATCTGAATACTTGATGGATCCAGACACCTTTGGCTTTTGTCAAAGACTAAGAGATTCAAGGTTACCATCAGAACCAGTTATCCAGTGTCAACAATAATTAATCCAGTTATAATGTAAATAGCTGCTAATATTATGTTATTATATTAAGGTAACAATTAAATCATTTATGCATCCAAGCCACAGCTGTTTATTGACTATTTAACTAATTAAGTGTTTATATTTTAGGGTGAACCGTAACATCTTATTGCAAAGTTAATGATTGAGCACCCTCAATAAAATTCTGATTTAAGAGACCTTTATCAATAATAAATCATACAACAAAGCACTTACTGTCAATATAACAAATTTTAAATTTTTAAAAACTTTGCATAGGTAACTAGATGTCAGGAAATAATTGAATATTAAAAAACAAATTTAAAATTTCTCGAGAACTATCAGAGATAGATATAGGCAACCCTAATACCAACTGAAAGGTAATAAATTCCCACGTTTAACAGACCAACAGATACAGGGTGTTCCATTTTAATTAAGCCAGAAATTTATGTATTAAATGGTTAGTGTTATACTGTCATATTAAAAACACCCTGTATATGATAGCATACCAGTAAATATTGGAAACAGAATGTTAAAAGCTTCTAGTGAGATGGTGTAAAGCAAATGTGGTTATTCGTTTTTATTTTGAAGTTATTGTATTTTTTCGGAGGGTCTACAAATTATGTAAAATCGATTTATCCTTGAAACTGAACTAGATAGGTATAGGGAAATGTTGATGAACTTACATTATTTTCAATAGTACAATTCAAAAATGTGATGAAATACAGGGTGTTCCATTTAAAGGAACTAACTTTGATACGGCACGCTTTTTTGGAGTACCCTGTATATTCCAAAATATTTTGAAATTATAGTCCCAAGTAATCTACTTAATTCTACGTCTTATTTTTTCTGATTTTATTTGCCGTTAAGACGCCAGAGAATAGTTCGTTCATAGTGCCCCTCCCTGTATAAAAAATTCTGCTCAAGCATGTTTTTATTGGTCAATTGTCTCAGCCCTTTTTCCAGCTGAATCTAATCAAGCACTCACTTCCTTGTACCCATGGTACAGCACTGTATTGAAAACTCTCCAATGCCTTCGCATAAAATTACAAAATTTGAAAAATCCAATAATATTTCAGTCAATGTCTATGCCTTGGAATTGATACAAAATAAAGAAAAGTCATTTTACACAGTATACCCGGCAAGACTCACCAAAGCAGTATATGAAAAACATGTAAATCTTTTTTTAATTCAAAATCAGTATTTTCCTAAGTTAAATGATTATGAGGCCCCTCCTGTAGAGGATGAAAATGATAGCAATTCAGAAATTGAATATCACTACTGCTGGATCAAAGATTTGTCTCTTTAATTAATAATCAGGTGAATAAAAAAAATAAAAAATACATTTGTGATCGATGCATGAATTATTTTACTGGTGAAAATAAATTAAATGAACACTTAAAATTGTGCTGTGACTTAAATAATTATAAAATGTCCTTCCCGAAATATGAATTTGTTAGTTTTAAAAATTATACATATAAACAGGCAACACCTTTTGTAGTATATGCTGACTTTGAGTGCATGCTAGAACCGTTTGCCGATAAAACACCGCTCCATAATAAAACTAGAAAATATCAAAAGCATATTGCATATAGTGCCGGTTAATATGTAAAATGTAGTATGACGAAGAACTGAGTTTTTTCAAGAGCTTTAGAGGTATCGATTGCATGGATTGGTTTGCAAATGAATTGTCGAATTTAGCTAAAAATATTCAATCAAAAATTAAAACGATTATACCTATGAAGGAAAAGCCTGATTTAACTAAGGCTACGATGTGTCACATATGTGAAAATAGTAGTTTGTACAACTAGTGCGCAAAGCGTCACTTTTCCCACGAGCGCAGAAGTTTGTGGCACGAGCCGTAAGGCGAGTGCCGCAAATCTAGCGAGTGGGAAAAGTGATTTGCGTACAAGTTGTACACAATATTTTTTCTACAACCACATTTATTATTGAAAGAAATACAGTAATTTATATGGTTATTTTATTTAAACATTGAACATAAAGAACTTGAAATAAATAGAAAAATCATTTTAATACATAATTGATTGTGAAATTTGAACAATTTTGTATTGTTATGCCTGGTGTATCTTTTTTGGAAACGTTTTCATGAATTGTAATATTGGTGTTTGTCAGCGAAGATGTTGATGCTTGTTTTTCATCATTTGGAATGATATATGGAGTAGAATCTCCAGGTATAATCGATTTTTCAATTTTATTGGCGATTTCAATTTTGTTGGATATCGAATCGTCTATATATCCTTCCGCCACTGTATTTGAGCGCCATCCACCATGTCGCTTTAATGTTAATAAGTCTCCGCCTGAATGCTAAAATGGTAGCTGAAGATCGTCGGAAACAATGACCTGTGTAAAATTAGGAGTTAAAAATTGTATAAATACCACCATCAACTATAATTTTGAATGAAATTATTTACAGTTTAGTGATGGAATACTTTTAGTGTTATTATTTTTGTTTTACTAGCCGTAGTTACTTTACTTGCATTCTTTAAATTTGTGCAGTTGTAGAAAAAGTATAGTGTGCAACATGTTGAACTTTCCTCACTTGTTGCACAATATACCATTCTCATTTGTATTTTGTGGACGCAGAAATTCATATTATTTGTATAAATCATAGAATTTTCCAACTACAGTAAATGTACGTGGAATTTTTGTTTTAGTTGTCGGAAGAGTAACTGATAAGGCTTCTTGTAAATCTCTTACGTCATCAATGGTTAATTTATATAATTTTTCCCTTCGACATGCTCCGTCTAATCCAAAAACCATGGCAACCTACAAGCAAGTATAAACTAAAAATTTTATTCTTGGTCGTTAAAATAAAAATAAAAAAACAGAATTATACTTCATGAAATTTATGGTCATGGTAGGATTTGAAACCGAGGCTACTGCGTGAGAAGAAAGTACACTACCAACCGAGCTACCACGGCTTCTTCTAAAAATTTGTGGATTTCTGCAGATGTCAATGTAAGAGATTTTTTCCTGTTACTGCTTTTGTCGTTTTGTTTTTTTAAATATGCTCTCAGTTTTGTATAGGTACTTTGAAATATCTATATTATTTTTAATATTTATGAGGCTTCTTATCATTGAATATATAGACCACAGCGTAGACGGTTTGAAGTTTTGAGAAATTTCTTGGAAATAAGCCAACAACACATTTTCAGAAAATGACTTGATTTTGTTTATTTCTCTCCAGTTCATAAATTTGCTATATTGTTTTTGATATTTCTCTTTCGAAACCTCAGGTAACAAATTTTCCGTTGCAGCTCGAGCTTTTTCCATAATATCTGGATGAGTATTTTCAATGTCCGAATTGGACAACTCAAAAGATAAATTATTTTCTTCTTGGTGCATGATTCCTAAAATAATGCTTAATAGTTTGATGTTTTAATGATTAATAAATTAAAATAAATAATGAAATAGATAGTTTACTTACTTTTAGTTTAAATTTAAAAATTGTACACCAATATAAGAAATTCAATTAAGTTGAATTGTCAAAAAAAGTTGACAGGTCATAGGTAGCTTTGTTTGACATTTCGGTGCGGAAAAGTGCCATAGCGTGTACTTTTCGCATTACTTTTACAACGGTTATCAAAAGAATTGAGAAAAGGCCTGCTGTGCGTATAAAAATTTGTGTAGAAAAGCGTGTTTTGCATAGTGGTTGTAGGAAAAATATATTTCATTTACTCTTAACGATTCAAACAATAATATAAAATTTCGATTCATAGATTCACTAAGGTTTTTGAGTGCTTCTCTAGAAGAATTGGCTTCTACATTAAATGAAAATGATTTTAAAATTTCCAAACGAGAATTTAGTAATTTAAGTACCGAACAATTTAAATTAATAACTAAAAAAGGGGTTTTCTGTTATGATTTTATAGATAGTTGGGAAAAATTAAATACTATAGAACTACCCCCAATACACGCATTTTATAATAAACTGGAAGATAAAAACATTACTGATGAGATGTATGCTCATGCTCAAGCAGTTTGGCAGACATTCAACATTGAGAATTTGGGGCATTATGCAGATATGTACTTAAAGACCAAAGATGTTTTTGAGGAATTTCGGAAAAAATGTTCGATAACTTATGGTTTAGATCCTGCATGGTACTATACGATGCCTGGTTATACATGGGATTGTATGCTGAAATATGTGGGCTGTAAATTAGAATTATTACAGGATGTGGACATGGTAATGTTTATCGAAAAAGCAATTCGAGGGGGAATTTCAGTTTGTAGTGGTAGAATGTCGGAGGCTAATAATAAGTATATGTCCGAATATGATCCTACAAAACCCTCGAAGTGAAGTTCCTAATGTTTTTCGATATTAACAATTTATATGGATGGGCCATGTGTGAACCCTTACCCTACAGAGGGTTCGAATGGGTAGATAGCAAAAATTTTGATGTTATGTCTGTGTCAGATAAATCTTCCGTAGGGTATATTTTACAAGTAGACTTGGAGTATCCCAATGAATTGCACGATCAACACAAAGAGTTTCCATTTGCCTCTGAACATCGCAAGCCTGTAGGCTCAAATCATTCAAAGTTAATGACAACGCTTCATTGTAAAAAAGAGTACACAGTTCACTATCGCAATTTAAAACAAATGTTAGCTAAAGGGTTAAAATTAAAAAAAATTCACAAAATTTTGAAATTTGAACAATCTGCGTGGTTGCGGCCCTATATCGAATTAAATACTCGATTGAGAGCTGCAGCTACGAGTACATTCGAAGAAAATTTAATAAACTGGCAAATAATGCTGTGTTTGGTAAGACAATGGAAAATATACGGAAACACCGAATAGTGAAGCTTGTCAAATCTTGGAATGGGCGATATGGTGCCGAAAATCTGTTGGCAAGTATAAGATTTCATAGTCGAACAATTTTCAATGAAAATTTAGTTGCAATAGAACTCACTAAATCGGAATTAGTTTTTAATAAACCCTTGTACATTGGCATGGCCGTATTGGATCAAAGTTATGTATGTATGAATTTCATTATAACTACATGATTCCAAAATTGGGAATTGATAAATGTAAATTACTGTCTATGGACACGGATAGCTTTATTTATGAGCCCTACTGTGACAATGCGTATGAGGAAGTTGTAGAAGCTGATTTAACAAAATTCGATACATCAGATTACCCTGTTAATAATATCTTCAAAATCCCGCAGATGAATGAAAAAGTTTTGGGGATTATGAAAGATGAGAACAAAGATCAAATTATGACCCATTTTGCAGGAATGCGATCTAAAATGTATTCTTTCGAAGTTCAATCCGGTAAAATAGTTAAAAAGGCAAAGGGAGTTCGAAACAATGTAGTTAAGAACAAAATAAATTTTGATGATTACCTAAACTGTTTAAATGATTTTAAAGAAAAAAGTATTATGCAGCGATGTATTCGATCGTATGCCCATAAGGTGTATAGTATAGAGCAAACAAAAATTGCGTTTAGTCCTTATGATGACAAAAGATATTTGATTCCCAATAGTTGCGACACTCTACCACACTCTACCATGGGGGCATTATAGTATTTCAGAATAGCGTTTTGTTATAGATGAATGCTTCAACATTGATGATATTATGTATCAAAAAAATTTATCAAACAATAGTGACGGCAGCAGATTTTGCAGAGCAGTCCCCTCTATCTTGGAAGTTAACCAAGAGAGTTTTAAAAAGATTTCCCTCATACAAATGGGATGCGATTGTAAACGAATCCGAAAATGATCCTAATCCCTCATATAAAAGAATGGAATTTACTCACTGCTCCAAACAAATATCCACACATTTACGAAATACGGTAATAGGAAAAGCAGATTGGGGTTATATATTTGAAGAAGAGGAATCAAGGTATTGTATATGGTTGAGTGGATACTGGCTTCAACAATATCGCCTAAATGTATGCAAATCGTGTTTTTATGTATTCAAAAAAGTACATGAAGCTTTAAATCAATACATACTAGTTAACTACGATCACTCTCACGAAATTTATGATGCAAACGATATTGTTGAATGCGTATATCAGGAGCCATATTATTGGTGTCAAAGCTGTTTTGCAGCTGTATTATTTGAATTGAAAGACTACGATTCATGTGTTAATGCTTTACATGAAATACCCAGACATACTCGGTTTGACGATTCTGATGTAGTGACTCTTTTGAAGTAAATACGCAGTAATTGGAAATTAACATATCCATGAGTGTCTGTCTCTCTCTCTCTTTTACATATGTATGTATATTTTTAATAAAAACATGTTTATCTACTTTCAACCATTTTATACCATCATTTAAAAATAAAAAATGTTTATCTTCTTTTATCTTTTATTTTCGACACAACAATAATTAACATTTCTGCAAGTGCAATTGTAGAACATCTGCATCATATTTTACTATTTAAATCAATAATTACTCTAAGTTTATGAAAATAAACCAATTCTTTAAGAGCACTATTTAACAGGTCATTTGGCATTATAGAACAAAATGCATACAACAATTGCAAGCTATTTAAGCTATTTGAGTTTTTACAAAAATCCAAAACATCATAATAATACTGGCAAAAGTTCAAATTGTTTAAAACAGTTAGACGTGGTGAAATTAAATTATTATTCAGTTCTAAAATTTGTGTGACCTCTTCTTCATCCATGTAGAACTCCACACCATGTTTCTTGAGAAAAATAAATTTATAATCATCGTGAACTAATATGGTAATTGTACAGTATTCTCCACACGGAAATGAAATAGGCTGGAAGTTATCATGTAGATTTGCTTGAAAGAAATTCACCAATTGTTGTGACATTATGGAAGTAAAGGTGGACCATTCATAAGTGCTAAACGATATTCTGCTGGGCTTGAAATATTGAGATAAAATTACAGCTGGCGTAAATGATCTCGCTGGACTGATTCCACATTTTACTTCATAACCGGTGTTAGGGAAATTATGTTAGTATCGGCAACGCCGCACGGTTAGGGAGGAGAGTTCTGTGCTGAAAGCCCAAGCGTTAACACAATAAGGAAAATTTAAATGATTCAAAAATTAAGGCTTTGAGTGAAAGATTGGATAGTTTAAGTTCAGTATATCAGGAATTTGTAGATATTGAAACCGAAATTGAACTAAGAAAATTATTAACTCCGGTAGAACAACGAGAAGTCTCTGAGTTTGAGGATTCGTATTTTGATATAGTAGGAGAAGTTAAATCTTTAATTCAAAATTTTGAACGTCATTCCATAGCAGATGTTTTAAATGTCAGGGAAAGTTCTGTCACAGGTAATAGTGTACGAAACACTGATACTTTTAAACTGCCTCCTATTCAGCTTCCAAAGTTCGACGGTCAGTATAGTTCATGGCTGGAGTTTAGGGATGCCTTTTGTGGTCTAGTGGATGCAAATGAAAGCATGAATGATTATCAAAAATTCTACTACTTAAAGCAGGCCCTAACTCCAGAAGCATTAAAAACAATAAAATCGTTACAAGTTACGGCTGACAATTATAAAGTTGCTTGGCAGAAAATGAAAGATCGCTATGAAAATGAGAGTATGATAATCCACAGCCATATTCAAAATATTTTTGAGTGTCCACCTGTTTATAAAGAGTCACCTGTAGCATTGAGAAACTCATTTGAACAAGTATCGAACAATTTAGCTTCTTTAACTGCATTGGGGGAAAAGGTAGATACATGGGATAGGCTAATAATATATATCTTAGCGTCTAAATTTGATTCAATAACAAAAAGAGAGTGGGAATCTTATAAATATGAAGAAAAACGTCCGACGCTTAAAATCATAGAAAAGTTCTTAAAGCAAAAATGTGAGACGTTAGAAAAGTTTGCTGTCGATAAACATTCAAATAATATAAAGAGACAATCTGCAACCCTTCTAACATCTTCAGAGAAACAATGTGTGCTATGTAACAATGATCACAAAATATATAATTGCGACACATTTTTAAACTTTAAAATAACAGATCGTATTCAAAAGGTCAAAGAGTTAAAGTTGTGCGGTAATTGTTTAAAGGCAGGTCACCCATATTGGAAGTGTAAAGGGAAACGATGTTTAAAATGTTCTAAATCTCACAATGTTTTATTACATTTAGAAAAAAGATCTAACGACAATGGTATTAATACCCATACGCACACCACTGACACAGGAGAAACCTCACCGGTTCAACCGTCATCGTTAGCGAGCACCTCGAACGCGGCAACGTTGGATTCAACAGAAATCGAGACAGTTAGCCACACGACTTTGGAGAATAATAGTTTTTGTGGACATTCGGATTTTGAAATTTTGTTATCAACAGCGATTGTTTGCGTACAAAACGGTTCCAATTTCATTTATTGTCGTGCATTACTAGATAGCGGATCACAAAGCAATTTTATGACGGAAGGTTTAATGAAAAAACTAAATATTCAGCCCACCAAAATAAATCATGTGGTTAAAGGGGTAGCTAGAACTTTAACAAATATTCAAAGACAGGCTAGTATTATTGTAAAATCGTGTCATAATGATTTTAATAAAAATATAAATTGTTTAATTTTGCCGAAAATAACAGACCGATTGCCGATGCGTTCATTTAAAAAAGAGTTTCTAAATATACCTAAACAATTAAAGTTAGCAGATCCGTATTTTAATGTCTCCGAGGAGATAGACTTATTATTAGGGTCCAATGTTTTCTGGTCTTGTCTATGCCAAGGTCAAGAGCAGTTGGGGGATAATTTGCCAGTGTTGCAAAATAGTCATTTCGGATGGATCATAGCAGGAAATTTAAATGTAAAACTCTCAGAAATTAATATGTCACTTACTTGTCACAGTACTACTGAAGAAAACAAACTTGAATTATCGGACAACTTAATTAAAAAATTCTGGGAGATTGAGGAGGTCCAAAGGGTAAGATATCATCAAAAACGGACATATATTGTGAGCAAAATTTTGAAAAGACAACTAAACGTGAAAGGTCGGGCAGGTTTATTGTTGAAATGCCATTTAAATAGTTATTTATGATATGGGTGTTAAAAGTGAGGTTTTATTTTGTAAGTGAAAACGTTTGTGAAATGAGCGGAGCGAATTGAACAATTTCACGAACAAAATAAAATCACTTTTAACACAAATACCATACAATGTTTTTTGTACAACTTCCCTATTTTGATAATGAAACGAGCGAATTTGCAATGACAATAAATTCAAAATGCATTTTAGTATTCAAATAATCAAAAGATTGTTGTGAATGGCAGACGTTTACATATCAGCGTGCTAAAAATATTTTTAACACTAGTGTTAAAAGTATTTTTAACACGCTGCTATGTAAACAATCGTTTTTAACATTGTTTGCTATCATTAAAAGTGTCACTTTTAATGACAGTTGTACAAAAAATAATTTAAATGATTTAGGTTCTTCCAAAGATATGGCAAAAAGGAGATTCCTTCTAATTGAGAAAAAACTTAGTAATGATAAGAAGTTAAAATTAGAATATACTAAATTTATGAAAGAGTATCGGGAGCTAGGGCATATGTCAAAAATTAGTGATAGTGAACAAAATTCGGATGGCTATTATATACCGCATCACGCTATTATTAAACCTGGAAGCTTAACAACCCATTGTAGGTTGGTATTTGACGCGTCCGCAAAGACTTCTACAGGACTGTCGCTAAACGACGTCCAATTTGTAGGGCCCACTTTACAACAAGATGTATTTACGATTCTAATGAGATTTAGAAAACATAATTTTGTCATGACAGCGGATATATCAAAAATGTACCGGCAGATATTAATTAATGACTTTCAGAAAAAATATTTGAAAATTTATTGGCGTCAAGAACCCGAAGAGGAACTAGAATGCTTTCAATTAAATACGGTGAGTTATGGAACTGCGTCGGCACCATATCTCGCGGTTAAATGTCTTATGCAATTAGCAAAAGAAAATGAGTTGAAATATCCCACTGCTAGTCATGTAATCCAACAGGACTTTTATATGGACGACTAACCAATTCTAATTCTAATTCTAATTCTGAAGAAGACTTATTAAAAATTCAGAAAGATGTGTTTAACATCTTACAGGGGGCGGGGTTCGTATTGAGGAAATGGATGTCTAACAATAAAAAGTTAACGGATAAGTTTCAGCTAGAGCAAGGCGTTGAATTAAATCTCCAACCGATAGGGGAGAATGAGGCATGTAAAACTTTAGGAGTGTATTGGGATTCGTTAAATGATTGTCTAAAATATTCAATTAATATTAAAATTGATGGAAGTATTACAAAACGTAAAATATTAGCCGTTCTATGCCAGGTGTTCGATCCACTTGGATTGTTAGGACCAACAGTGATTATCGCTAAACTCATTATGCAAGAGTTATGGTGTGAAAAATTGGAATGGGACATGGAAGTACCAACGGGAATAGCTGAGCGATGGCTATATTTTATAACTGAGTTAGTTAAAATTAATAATTTACAAATACCCAGACACGTCGCGTCACATACTTACGAGAAAATTGAAATACACGGTTTTGCTGATGCCTCAGAGAAGGCATACGGTGCATGTATTTTTATTAGATGTGTTGAATTGAATGGTAACATAACGTGTAATTTAATATGCGCTTAATCGCGAATCGCACCGTTAAAAAAGGTCAGTCTGCCTAGATTAGAATTATGCGGAGCTCTTTTATTGGCCCAGCTATTTCACAAGGTACATACCAGTTTTGGTATAGAGTTTGATAATATTTATCTATGGACCGATTCGGCAATTACTTTATGTTGGATTCTTTGTGATAGTGCTCGTTGGCATACCTTTGTTGCAAATAGAACTAGTGAGATTCAGTCACTCACTAAAATTGAATATTGGCATCATGTAGCATCAGAATGCCATCCATCAGATTTATTATCACGCGGGTGTTACCCTCAAACACTTAAATCTACGGATTTATGGTGGCATGGTCCATCGTGGCTTCGTTTGAATTCAACCACATGGAAACCAGAAGAACTGGTCACTATTTCAGAAATACCCGAAGCTAAAGTGATTGCATTAATAAATCTCGAAAATAATTATAAAAACGTTGTAGTCGAACATTTACTTAATAAATTCTCAGTATTTATAAAATTGATTAGAGTTGCAGCATTTATTTTAAAGGCGGTTGAGCAATTTAAGCGAAAAGTAAAGGCGAAGAATCTTAATAGTAAGTTAATCAAATCACCAGTATTAACAGTACAGAAAATAAATGATGCCGAATCATATATATTCAAGGAAATACAAAAATGTGGTTTTCCAGAAGAATACTTAGCGTTGCAAAGTAAAAAAGCTATATCAAATAAAAGTTGCATTTTATTTTTAAACCCTTTCTTACTAGATGGAATAATTAGAGTAGGTGGAAGGTTAAAAAACGCGGATCTAGATTTTGACACACGTTTTCCAATTATATTACCTAAATCACATGGAATTACAAATCTCATAATAAAACAGGAACATATTAAATTAAACCATTGTGGTCTGCAGCAGCTTCTTCCCAGCTTACGCGAAAGATTCTGGCCCATGGGCGCGAGGAATGCCTGTAAAAAGTTATTAAAAATTGTATGACTTGTATAAAATGTAAACCGAAGGGTTATACTTACCTGATGGGTGATCTGCCTGAAAGTAGAGTTAATACTTACGCTCCATTCTTGAATGTTGGGGTGGATTATGGGGGCCCATTTATGATTAATGACAAAAAAACTCGAGGTGCTAAAAGGGTCAAAGCGTATCTTTGTTTATTTGTTTGCTTAAGTACTAAGGCGGTACATTTGGATCTTGTGACAGAGCTTTCATCTGAAGCCTTTCTGGCTACGCTAAAACGATTTGTCAGTCGTCGGGGAAAACCTGCTAATATTTTCTCAGACAACGGCTCTAATTTTAAAGGAGCTAATAAGGAATTAGCAGAGTTATATAACCCACTCAAAAATTGTAGTGCTAATATGGCCGACCAATTATCGACTGACCGAATCCAATGGCATTTTATTGTAACACAGGAACCAACAAAAAATGAAATAATAGAAGTTATTAAAAGAAGCAAGAATGGGAAAGCACCGGGCAAAGACGAAATAAACATGGAATTGATTAAGTATGGAGGAGAGGAGCTGCACGAAAGATTATACCGGCTAATAAAGAAAATATGGAGAGAAGAGAGAATGCCCGAAGAATGGGAAGTCGGACAAATAGTCACAATACACAAAAAAGGGGATCAACAGGAGTGCAAAAACTATAGGGGTATAACTCTTTTAAATGTAGCATACAAAATAATGTCAGCAATAATTCAAAGTCGCTTAGCTGGAAAAGCAAAAGCCATAATAGGTCAATACCAATACGGTTTCACACAAGGAAAGTCTACAATTGACGCTATCCATACTATCAAGCAGATAATGGAAAAGACCCATGAATACAAAATGGAAATAGAAATGCTATTTATAGATTTCCAACAAGCATTTGATTCAGTAAGACGAAGTGAGCTGATGAGAGGACTGAAGGAACAGGGGATAGAAAATAAGTTGAGAAGATTGATTGCAATGACTATGAAGGAGTCAAAAGTGAAGATACTTACAGGTAAAGGAGAAACGGAGGGCTTTGTATCTAATAGAGGCGTAAGACAGGGCGACGGTCTATCAACAACACTATTTAATTTGGCTCTGGAGCATGTTCTTAGAAATGTGAACAAGGGAAATTTAAGAACGAGCGGGGGCCAGATAGTCGCATATGCAGATGACATAGTGATAGTAACGAAAAGAAGGAATATCATGAAACAAATGCTACTAGAATTAACAAAAGAAGGGGAAAAAATGGGACTAAAAATAAATAGAAACAAAACAAAAATAATGAGAATTGGTAAGCAGTGTGAAAACAAAATGATAAAAATAGGGGAATATGAATTTGAGGAAGTGGAAAAATTCAAATATCTTGGAGTCACGATCAACAGTAAGGGGGAACGAAGATCAGAGATAGACGAAAAAATAATGGCTGCCAATAGGGTATACTATGCCAATAAGAAACTACTGAAAAGCAATCTATTGACAAGATACACTAAATTTAACATTTACAACACAATAATAAGACCTGTGATAATGTATGGAGCAGAAACGATATTAATGACAAAAAGAGATGAAGAGGAGTTGAGGATATTAGAACGAAAAATAATGAGAGCAATTCTAGGGCCAATAAAAACCGACGACAATGAATACAGACAACGTATGAATCATGAAATACTGAGAGAAATGAACGGAGAAGATATAGTAAACAGAATAAAGAGACAAAGAATAAAATGGCTCGGACATGTATGGAGACAAGGTGATCGAGCAGTCGCTTGCTCAATGCTACAGTGGGAGCCAGGTGGTAAGAGAAGGCAAGGAAGACCCAGATCTAAGTGGCTGAAGGAGGTGGAGGAGGATTTGAGAAGGATAGGAATCGTCAGATGGAAAGAAAAAACGAGAGATATGAGACTATGGAAAAAAATAGGCGAGAAAATAATGAAATGAAGGGGATTGATCCACCCCAGAAAGCGGATCTAGAAAGCATTTATGCGGCGCAACCCCACAAGGGGTGTCTAGCCATTTTATATATAACGGCTCTAATTTTAAAGGAGCTAATAAGGAATTAGCAGAGTTATATAACCCACTCAAAAATTGTAGTGCTAATATGGCCGACCAATTATCGACTGACCGAATCCAATGGCATTTTATCCCAGCGCGAAGCCCTAATTTTGGAGGCATTTGGGAAGCCGCAATAAAATCGGCAAAGTTTCATTTAAAAAGGGTAATAGGGGAAAATTCATACACATATGAAGATTTTCTGACCATAATTGTGCAAATAGAAAGTGTATTGAACTCCCGTCCTATTTCTCCCTCAAGTTCTGACCCTACAGACCTTAACCCACTGACTCCAGGACACTTCCTTATTGGACGACCATTCAACACCATACCCGAGAGATCCTATGTAGAGGTGCCCGAGAATCGATTAAAACGATACCAACGCCTCCAACGTGTAGTTCAACACTTCTGGAACCGGTGGCAAAGGGAGTATCTTTCTGAGCTCCAAACTAGATGCAAGTGGAAGACAAAGTTTCCTGAGCAGCTGCAGGCAGGAGCTTTAGTGTTGGTCCAAGACGACACTAAATTCGTCAACAACTGGCAGCTGGCCAGAATAAATAAACTTCATCCCGGTCCTGACGGAGTTACCCGTGTTGTGGATGTACTGACTCGTGACGGAATCTTCCGAAGACCGGTGACCAAAATTTGTGTATTACCAGACTAAGGTTTACAAACTTTTCAATGTATGCATTGACATTTATAGTTTATATCGCATTCATACAGTTTTCGATTTGTTTTGTTGAACTTTATCTGTTCAAGGCGGGCGGTATGTTAGGGAAATTATGTTAGTATCGGCAACGCCGCACAGTTAGGGAGGAGAGTTCTGTGCTGAAAGCCCAAGCGTTAACACCTGTAAAGCTATATGCTACTTTTTATACCTTTTAATTAATAAAATCAGTGTTTACAGTCCACTATTATTTACCTCTGACCAGTTAAAGTAAAGAAGGCATTATTCACGAACAACCGGAAAGCATAATATATGTGGTTGAAAGCAGATGGATATTTTCAGCCTTGGCGGCATCTTCATACTTTTTCAAAATATAATCTAACTATAGTCTAAGTCGGAACTACCTTCAACACTATCTTGATAACTCATAATTATCACTAAGACTGAGAGCTAAAACTAACATCATTTTATAAGGCCCAAGCAAAGCACTCTTTGCGGTCTTTTAATGCGCGGTGAACTTGAAAAAGCTGATCTATACAACATCAACATTTTCTATCCAACTGTTATGTTTTCCATCCAAGCCTAACCATTTGACGTACATTTTGTTACCCTTCCTTCTAAGTAGGTACTTTTTCCACCAAGTAAATGTCAGGATTCGCTGTTTTCTGCAGCTCTTCATCGTATAAACCTCCACTGATTGGTGTACCGTACATATCCTCAAGCAAGTACGTAGCGGGATTCGTGATTTTGATTTTAATGATCTTGAAAAATTCAGTAGTCCAATTGGGTGTATAACCTTTTTCAAAGACATGTTTTGCCTTGGATATGCGCACAATGTCACCAACTTCAATTTTCGCGGTCCTGCTATCTTTAAATGACTAAGGTGTTATTCAAAATATATTTTTCGTTGGATTTGTTGACTTGAGAAGGTTTATATTTTGTTGTATAATGTTTTGTATTGCTATAGTTTTGAGTAATTTCAGGTAGAATGTCTATTCATTTGTGGGTACCATTTAAACTGAAATACTTGTAGATTTTCGATTTTAGCGTTCTTATAACACTATAACGAAAGATTTTCTCTAACGAAACTCTATCGTCAGAGACCAGCACTGAACCATATAATTAATAAAAACCCACAAACTATGTTCGTTATAGATGTTAGACTGTCCCGCTGGCAGTCAGTACTTGCCGTCGACTAGCTTCGAGTCGAAGAAGGGGTGGATCCTTCTAAACCTAAGGTGATAAATTGGGCTCCAGAGAAGTTAAAAACAAGTACTAAAGGTTCTTCAAATTAACCCACAACTCCTCAGTAAGTTAACGATTATGAATTCCTCACTAGGAAGGTCATACAGGTATCACAAAATAAAACCAGAAAGTTCCCCTGATTAAAGAATAACTTTAATTAAGTATTGATTTGTCTGGACCTAATGTCTCTTTTCAAATGTATGGCATATCTACATATGTCAAGTTTACAAACGTCAAAATTTACAAAACCTGGTACTCGGCTGAAGGCTGATGAACCAGGGCGCACAAAAGGCTGAAGGCCGTAAAAGTTAATTCACCTAAACAGAACAAAAAAAATATGAAAGAATATTACATAAATAACATTAACCAGACAATACTTAGGTATACTCAACCCTACGTCAAGTGCTGTTCTAGGTCTAACCCAATCTCTCGAGTACTAACACCAGTGTGTCATCCCAAGGTACCGTAGAGATGGTTAGCTTACTTGAAGTACGGAGAATATCCAAGAACCATTAGTTAACGGATCAAGCTAAAACCAAGTTTACCCCCCCTTACTGTTCAGAAAATTAATGAAATACCTAATTAAATTACAAACAAAAGTTAAGTTTACTGAAATTACAGGTAATCTAGAATTATAAGCAATATCAGCTACAACCTACTGGTTGTAGTTATTGTACCCAACAGACAAGATTGCGCAATCGATATTACAATTTTACAAATTCAATCTGAATAGAAAACCATATATGTTAATAAAATGAAAACCAATGGTACGTACCAGTGGCTGTCCAAATAGGAGCAACCCACAATGTGCATATATATATAGATATGTATAGGTAAACCTTAGTAGGTACTAAAATTCTGAAATTACGAAAAGTTTATCAAATTTTTAGAAGACTGAAAATTACTACTTATATTAAAAATTTTTTGTATCATCAGAACCCAATTGTACTTCACCAGATGGTGAACTAAATGGTAGGCTTCACGCCTTCACGGAGTCTTGAGATCTAGTGGGAGGCTCCCACGACACTGTCCAAGCTCCTATTCCTGTCCCGTAGGTAAACAGCAAACTGATACCAGAATCACCAAAATTGACATCCGACTTCCAATCCAATATTTGAGACAATTACAAAAACTCTAGAACGAAATCATCATTAATCCACTACTCAGCAACAGTGTTCCCTAACCCCAGATAACTTATATGCCCCCACCCTGTTTATTTATTCGCATTAACTCCTTCTAACAATTGAAAAACCTTAAAACGATCTACATATTTTCTCTACCTAAAACCATATCTAAAAGTAAAAATTGTTTCCCTATGTCATGAAACACCTAGAATTCTCTGATAAAATATCTACTCATAAAATATGATTAAATGTGTATTTACCCAGGTAGGTTCTTCTGAGGTTCTTCAAAAGGGACGTTCGAATATCCTCCACGTGGTCCACAAATCACCAAATCCACAAATCAGGGGAGAAGAAAAAAAAATGTATGATCTTGCCCACACTACAAAGAAAACAGGGTTCACGTGTTAATCACAAAAATCCTTTTCAATAAGAGTCATGAACCAAACAACGGATAAAACAAGTACTTACATCGGCAAGTGAGCTCCTAAAACCAAGTCTTCCTTGACAGTTTCAATTTTTCTCAATCTAAATTTTAGATCCGATAGAATCGGGTGAAATCCTGGTCATCGGGCCAACTCAACAGTTTAAAATCCTCAATACCATTCCCAGAACCCAGTTTTTTCAATAATTTCCACAACGGGCCGCTAAATCCAACACTGGTTGCACCAATTCAAAATGGCCACGAGGGGTTTTATAAACTCACAGACAAAATAAGTACT
>CAJUYH010006837.1:0-19043 GCA_910591685.1 Galerucella tenella
GTTAGAATAAGCTGTTTCATATGCTGCTTTTGATTTACTTGGCAGCAAATTTGCTACAACAGCTTTTGCAACTTCTTCAACGTCTGAAGGTAGGGACTCTTCAGATTCGCTCATTTTTAAAGACAGAATGGACAGAATTAACAAATAAATGTGGTTATTTTGACAAATATGTTTAAACATTTGAGGTTTTGATCATTGTTGTAATGGTTATCTCCATAGAAACAAACAAGCATGGCTTTGATAGTATTTATAAAAATTTCAATGAAACGTAATGAAAATTTTCTTTTTTTATTTTCGTCAACTGAATTACAAAAAATCTTGTATATAAACACGATGCAAAACGCCGTGTTTTTTGCACACGATGTGTCCAATCCTCACATCTAGTGCAAAAACACGTTCATTTTGCAACTAGTTGTATAAATAGCTATTATACAACCCGTGGCTAACCGAAGAAAACCGATGAGCAAGCATCTCAATTTGCATTTTGCAAGTTATAATGGTGATTAGATTTAAAGTTTGTCTTAGCGCTAGTCATGGCAGAGGGCGCCAGTTTAAAACCTGTACCATCTGACGGCAGAACAATAACAACCAATCATAAATCTCAAGTGAAGCGGTTTAATTGGTTGTTGGCTCGTTTGACAGCTCGCGGTTCACGAGTGAGGTGAATGAGGTTAGGAAATAGAAATTATTTTGTGGATAAGGTTATAATTATCTCAAAATAACAGTGAATGAGCTATAAAAACCTGTAACAGATCAGTGAAATGTTCAACATGTGTAGCCCAAAGCCTTAAAGCTCAATGCATAATCTTCAATTCGTTCAATATCAATAATAATTTGTTTGTTTTGGTAATTCACACATTGGTAAAGTGCACCAATAATTGACAAACATACATTTTTCTATCTGTTGTTTATCTTTATATAAAGATATATTTTATCCCGTTCAACATTTAGTACAAAAAAGGGGGAATTGGAAGAAGGAACAGCTGATTTACAAACTCACAGATGATGAAGATTTTCGAGAGTTGTTCGATCTGGAAATGATTCCCAGAGTCCATAGAAACTTATCCATTATATTGAGGAAATTAAAACTAACAATCTGAACCGAAATACCTTCATTTATTATAAATAAACAAAAGTCAAATTATTTTGCACATCGCTAATTTCACGTACCAACAATCAAGAACACTCTTAAAACACACAGCATGAAACTAAATTACTAAATTATAAATGACAATAACGGAAACGAAAAGTTGAAATTTTTTGTTTTACTTACTACTGCTAACTGAAATCCGTAAGTTACGTGACCCTTGATAGACAATTCGTGTTACAACGGAAAAAGGCTCAACTATAACCTCATTTAAAAACCAGGAGGAGTAATTTGAATTTAAGTTGGCAATTCTGTAGATCTTTAATTGGTCAAATTCCGCCCAGTTTCACACAACACATTTTAGCATTGACATCAGCTGATAATTTCTATTTTTAATAGTTATGATGACAGATAAATATTCTCAATTTTGTCATCGCATCCCCTCTTGTTATTTTATTATTTTCACTTAGTTTTGTTGAAATTGCTCCTTTAAAAACTTCAGTAAGTAATTGTAATGAAAATCTGCAATTATGGATCCTTCTACTTCGAATACCAGCTCTTTGCTTAGTCCGGTAAAACAATGTAACTGATCTTATATCTACAATTTCTCGAGCAATCGGTAAGATTATTACTTTTATATCTTACATGGTATCAAATGCTCAACATTTTACTTACAGGAGTACCTAAGTCAAAGGTTCACCAACTATTAAAGGAATACCAAGGTAGAGGAACTAAATAGAGTGGAGAAAATATTAGTGGAATACCAGGACTTTTGAAAAATTGTGATAAGTGAATTAAAAATGCTATTAGAAGAACAAAAATAAGTCATCTGCATTGGATAAAATTTTGCAAAGCTTTGAAACAAATCAAATTCAACTGTGTAATCCTTTGAAGAATTGAATCTACTATTTGTTTATTATATGCATGAAATTTTTACACATTTGGGAAGATATCGTCAAAACATTCAAAACAATATGGAAAAGATCAAGTTTTGTTAGAAAATTGGTTTTTGAAGGCAAAAAAAAGGAATATTACCATGCAGCGAGTATCTCACAAGTAATTGAAAAGCGAAATTGTAGTGACAATTATGAAATATTTTCAAAAATCAACTTATTGACTTGCTTTTTATTGCATTCAGTTGTTTGCTAATTGAAAACAGCTATATTAGAGTAATGTACGTTCTAAACTTTCAGTTTGAATTAGAAATATCAAATACGAAACAGGAAAAAGTTTTACATGCGACAGAATACCCGCCAGTCTACTGCTTAGGTATAAGCATATAAATAATCTACTAGACAGACGATAAATTGACTTATGACTATGCATTGCTAATTTTTGCATCAATCAAGGCATATTTATTAAATTTGGGACACGACTGTTGACTGCTTTTACGGAACACACCCTTTAGTAACTAATCTGGTAACTTTTAGTGGTGTGAGTGAGGCTTTTCAAATTACTCCTCCTGGTTATTAAATGAACTATACTGAATAGTGTCCTGTGGTCCTGTGACCAATGGCTTAGCCTGCAGAGTTACTAAAAACCTCCAACAATAATTATGTGGTATTCTTATTTGTTTATCAAAACAAAAATTTCTCCTTTCATTGGGTGGGGTTAAGGTGTTTAAATTTGTTAATTATAAAATAAATATAAATGAAATGACGATTTGCATCACCAATACTTTTTTGTAATATTTACAAATACTGTCTAGTAAACGTTCGATTGAGTGTTAAAATGTAAATTGAGATGTACAAGGATGATCTTGAAGATGGTTCACCTTGAGATGCCTACATAACACATAAATTATTCAAATTAACTTTTTTTTGTAGGTTACGTACATAAAAGATTTCATGAAATGTTTGTTATTTCATTTTGAAAAGATAATTGAAATATATAAAGTGAAATGATCGTTTTTGTGTTTTTTCAATGTGATTGGTTGTTTGAAAAGATTGTGCCACGCCATTAACTGTTTTTCAAGTCAAGAAAACATTGTTGTATTCTGTGTAAAAATTTAATTTTTAAAATTGCAAAGCGCTTTCGGCTATTAAGCTATCTTCAGTGCGATACCTACAAGTAAGTAATAAAAGTTGTAAATATGTAAAATAAGAAATAAGTAAAGAATTACTTACTCGTCAGGTATGTGATACAAGAAACCTAATTAATTAGTAATAAGTAAGTAATTCTTTACTTATTTCTTATTTTATATATTTACAACTTTTATTAGGTACCTACTTACTTGCAGGTATCGCACTGAAGATGGCTTAATAGCCGAAAGCGCATTGCAATTTTAAAAATTAAATTTTTACATAGAATACAACAATGTTTTCTTGACTTTCTAGTCATGTGTACTCAGCTATAAAGATATTCACCTAACTGTTTTTTAACAACAGAAAAAATTAACTGCAAAGATGTTGAATGTGTTGATTGAATATGCTGGTTGGTTCGGAAAAATTTATTGACAATTGAGCTGGCTTGTTTGAAGGTAGTCGTAACAGTGTTGAAGATGATCAAATTAGTCGACGTCCAAAAACAGTAACCACACCAGAAATACGAAGGACTTTTATTTTATTTTGCATATAGAGCTAGAAAAATATAGTAGAAAACTTTTTAAAATGTAAACTATGCCTATGGATTTGGAACGGTGTAATTTTATGTTGTCCTGGCATGCAGCCATGACAAACAACGTGAAAGTACCATTTCCTACAAAGAAGAGGACGGAAATTTCACCCCCTCAGCACCTTTGTTCATGCCGCATGGTTGCTTACCAGTGCAACCTTAAATTACACCCTTACAAACCCTCAACATACCAAATTTGCATGAGAAAATGGAATTTCACGAGAATTTGAATTTGTGACCTCTTGGACCCCCCATCGATAATACCTGAACTTATAAAGCCCATGAAGTATATTCGCTGGCCAAATCATATCAATCTTACATGTTGATATCAAATCTAATATTTTGGGCCCGGTACCCCTTTTGGCCACCCCTGATTGGGTCACAGGTTCGCAGGCTCCCCAAACATAGAGTTGGTATCCTTATAACACCAGAGGGTACAAATTCTCTGTACTGAAATTCAATCCTACTATTACTACTACTACAGAATGGCAGGCGAGCCTTGACCTAGCCAAACTAAAGTCACGGTTCCGGCACTGAGGCCACTGGCGGGCCCATTGTGCCATTCCTGCTACCTAGTCATCCATGAAGCCGAGCCCTTCAATAAAGGCCACAACCTTTTTCAGTGGATGCCTGCTTGTGTCTCCAGGAGCCATGACAGTGACTCCGAAGATTCGCCTGCTTAATACAGCCCAGTGTGGACACTCTAAGAGAACATGAACTGACGTTTCATCAGTCATGCCGCAACCCCTACATAGGGAACTTTCCTCTACTCATAGATTGTAGAGGTGCTTCCTCATAAAGCAGTGCCCTGTTAGGAGTCCTGCTATATTCCTCAACCTACTCCTTGGTAGTTCAATAGCTGCCCCAGCGTGTCCATCAGTCCATCCCTTCAGTAGAAGTTTGGATTGTCTAGGACCCTGCAGAGCATTCCAATGAGCGAGGTGCTGGTTCCTCAGCCACTTCCTCGTATCCTTGCGTATTGTTTGTTTTGTTAGGCCGAGGGTCGGGCCCGGGCAGCAGAAAGGAGCTGCCGCCCCTTCCGCAGCCAGTGCATCCACCATTTCGTTGCCTTCAAAACCAGAGTGGGCCGGAATCCATTCTAGCCGCACTGCGTTCTGACTTGCAAGATCAGCAAGTCGTTCTCGACATTCGTCAGCAAGTCTCGAGTTGATGGTATATCCACTCAGGGCTTTAATTGCTTTAATCCTACGTGATCTTGATATTTGCGACCCCATGGGCCCCTTTTCATACGCCCCTGATTGTTTGAGAAGGCTTAATTCTCGACAAAAATTGACAACCCCGCACTTCGAAGCCCCCTTGACCCAATTTTGCAGCCCAAACATATTTCTGTCGACATCTTACATTTTGGACCCCCCAGACACCCTTACACAAACTCCTGTTGAGGACCTGACTGAATTGATTCAGGCACTTCAAAGCCCCGTGTGGAACATTTGGTCCGATTGGGACGTCAGTTTAATGAAGTATGTGCAAAATGCAGAAAATCACACCAATTGGGGTGAACTTGGGGGGGAGGGGAGAGGGTCTCGAGCGGCATCAAGATTTTGGCCAACTTGGAATCTCATGTCTCAATGAATATTTTGCGAAAAAAATCACCCCAATCGGACCTTTCCGACCAAAGTTCGAAGTTTTGGTATTTTTAGGCTTACTTTGACGCGACTATTAGATGAAAAAAGTAAACTTTTTTCTCACGAACTCGAAGATATTAAATAAATACTACATTTTAGAATAAAACAATTGCCCTGTTCCATCCCATTAATAAATTGATAGAGAAAGTCAATGAACAAACACAACAGCAATAGGAAGTAGAACGTTTACTCTAAAGGTAAATACATGGACGCCATATTTGGACACAGCATACAATGTGTTCAACCTGCGGCTGATTTTCATTACCGCAATATTTATGTTGGTACTGAATGTGTAGTCTTTGGCGCGGTACGAGTTATCAACAATAAAAAGTTTTCAAGAGGTAAAGGCACGTTATTTTAAATCATATAGTTGTTTGTGGGAATTTATTTGGTATTTCAGGAATTTAAATAAGTTTATTCACGTACACTTAAAGACGAAATATTATGGCATAATAACTTATGCAAACTAATGACAATTATGAAAAACGTCCTAAAAATGCGTAATACCCGAGTTTTTTTCTTCACATGTACTGTTCCTTATCGTTTATTACCGACACACTGAATATAAATTTTCACGTTTGCAATAGTGGTGCAAGAGTAACGAAAATAATGAGACTTTTTAGTAAATGCTTAAATCTCAAAACAAACATGTTTATTTCAAAACTTACTGATAATTTTTCACATTGTGCAGCTTTGTTTGGAATATAAATGTCACAACATTTAAGTTGTAAAACAAATATTAGGGTGATCTGAACTCGCCTGGCCTTTGCTTTTTGACAGTTTTTTTGATAAAATGCACATTTTTCGAGTTATTCCCAAAAAACCATTCAAAAACGTCGATTTTCTTCAACGAAAAACTGTTACTTTCAACCGCGAATAACTCGAAGTTACAGTTTACGGAAATCACCAAACAATAGAATACACTTGGTTACAGAGTGAACAGGCCGGATATATAAATTTAAAATTCAAATATGCCCAGGCCACAGTCAACATTTTAGAGAATTTCACATTTTCAAATTATTGAATTTTCACATCTTGTAGACTAAAAAATAGAAAAGTTCCGGATACAACTATCTGGCATAAGTATTGTGTTCTTAGTCAACAAAGGTTTGACCATTTATAGTTGGAGGAAGGTTTCAAAATTTGTTAATATTTTACAATATTTACACAAGGATTGTTAAATGTGTTTTGATACAAAAATACTGTTCTGTTCATCGGAAATTTTATCAGTACTCAAACGTTATTTTTAATAATCAATAAGATAGAAGTAATTGCCATATTAGCGAAAAAACCTTAAAAGAAATTTCCCTACAAAATTTAATATGAAAATTATATTGAATAGTATCTGAATACAAATGTCCTACGATTAAATATTTTATTTCACATTTTACCAAGGATATAATCTACTGTGAATGGACCTTAAAAAATTTGCCAACAAATTTTTTGCTGTCTAAAGGTACATTTACATTCAATTACGCGCGTGCTTGAGTTTTAAATTTCCTCGCTTGACATATGACGTCTCCATGTATCCATTTACATTGAAAATTTTACTTTTGCTCAAGCTTGAGCGGGCTTGTTCTTCTGCTTGACAAATGCAAGCAGAAAGACAATTTCGTTTAAAATTTTAAGGTTATGTTACGATTGTTAAGAAAATTTTATGATCATTTTTGTCTCATTAAATTTCTTTGAAGAGGAAAAGCTTCATCTGCAGTATGGGGAAGAAGTTTACTTGTTGGTAGATTTAATGTGCCTGCTGAAAGGTTTTTTCTAAATGTGGAATTTTACAATATGCCACCATCACTCTGTGCTCAATAAGACCCAATATCCACAAAGATAAAAATAAAATTTTGCATCACATATTGCTAATAGTATGCTAAATATTGCTAAATAAATGTCTCGTACCCAAAACCTTCTTTTTTGCGATTTTTCTTTCTCACACAATTTTTGGGCGGTTTTTTATGTAACGCTATTACGATAGGTGCTAGAGAGCATAATACTAAACTTTTAATATTATTCTCGTCCATTATTTTTATTTTTATAGGTATCCAACTCACGAAAAACTACGGCAAGACAAATAACATAACCAAAAAATTTAGAACCAATGTAAATGATCATTATGTGAAATGTCAATTAATCAAGAGATTAAGGACGCGCGTAATTGAATGTAAATGTACCTTTAAACTTAAGAACGCTACCGAAACATTGAAATGAATATGCAAAAAATATTGTGGTTTAATTTCCCCATAAAAAACAAAAACAATATTGTTGACTCTTTGAATTTTTAAATCATGAAAATTAATTGATATTTTCTTCAACTTATAAAGTAAATTTAATTTTTTTGTGTAAATATCTTGGAATGGAGTATACATTATTGAAAAAATAGATGGGCTACTTCAAAAATAAATTTTTTACTCAATGTTTATTCTTTCATTCTGTATGATAAATTATTCTTTATCTAATTCCGCTATCAAATGTGACACTTTAAGTCACATTAGTTACATTATCAGTTATGAAAAGTAGCTATGTAAAAACTTTACGTAACTGTTTGGGTTTTGAAGAATAATTTATTAATTAGGTACTGTCAAAACTGACAATTATTTCATAATTTGAGCTGACAATTACCCCATTATTTTAATTCAATAGTATTTTAAGATTTATAAACATTGAAAACAACAATATTAAGGACACAGTTATTTAAAGTAAGTCAATTTTCTGGGTGAATACTTCATAGTAACAATACTTCTGACACCATTTGAATCATCTTTAACTCTACCATTGTGATTGAAGATATTATTAAATATTATAAAAGCGCGGAATTAGATAAAACGTTGTACATGAACACGTTATGAAGAGAGCGACATTGTTCAACTCGAATAATTTGCAAAACTCACGCTTGTTGAACAATATCGCTCTTTTCATAACTAGTTACGTAAATAACTATTTTTAAATTAAAATGAAAAATCGACTTATTTATCTATTAATAATCTTAATCGTTACTTAACGAACTCACTGTATATTTATCTAATATTTCAGAAGTTTCTCTTGCGCTAAAAATCAACAAACAGTTCGATTCAATAGACGCACTCGCACACCTCTTGTTTTTGTGGAAGGGTCATTAATCTCATGGGTAAAAGTGACCGTTTGGATCCAAATATGGACATGAAACTAACTGTCAACTCTTTCTCGGGCATTACAAGTATCGGTAACATAACAAAGGGAAACGGAAATTATGTTTCTACTAATAAGGATTTAAAACGTATCAAACATATGATACATAAGAGGTTTTCTAATAAGGGCACGTATACAGGGTGGCCCATTAGTGAGTGAAAGTGCAATAACTTACTTGGAATAAAAAATACAAAGAAATGATTCCATTCATCCAGTCATCCAGTCATCTATACCCCCTTCCATACATAGAACAATAAACATTTTCTCGGACAGCCAAGCGGCTTTGAAAGCACTTTTAGCTCTCACCGTGTAACGTCGAAATTGGTTTTCCACTCCTCAATAGGAGAACTCAATAAAGTATTGCTGGTCTGGATCCCTGGTCATTCTGACATGGAGGGAAACGAGAGGGCGGACTCTCTTGCACGTGTTTCTATCGGACCAGAACCTACAATGGGCTCATTTACATATTTTTTTTATTTTATTATTGGGAAGAGCACATCATTTTGAGGCTCTGTGCAAAAAATTAGATGTCAGCGAGACTCCTAAGTCGCCTAAAAAATATTATAAACATTAAACAGCGCTCCTCTCCGAATTTCAGGCGTGACGTCATCCCATATGAAATCTCTCGTTGAGAGAGCAGATATAGTTAAAATAATACCCTTCTTGGTGTGCGTCATCGATTGTGACGTATATCCGGGTTTTCGGCATGTCGTTTATTTTATTTGCTATTTTGACATATAGCTAACCTTAAATTTGATAAATAAGATCATCAGTATTGTATTTAGTCAAATTCGAAAAGGCTATGCAATTAATAATTACCAGCTTCTTTTTCTAACTGATAATACTTGAGAACTTTCAAAATACTGATGTTTTTCCGTGTATTCATGCATAATTTTTTATTATTCATATAAATAAAACAATAAGATTAATATTCACTTTTCATAAATAATAATTGACCGTAAACAACAAAGTACAGACCTGTCAAGAACTGTCAGTGTGACAGTAGAAAAAGACATTGCCGCTACGAAAGTAACGCCTTCCTAGTATTTTAAGCTCTAGATTGATAGGTTTCGCTGGCGCGTAATCTAAACATCAACCAATAAAATTTTTGTAAGTCAAAGATTAGGGTTAACGTTTATAAAACATTCAAACGGTTCATTATTGTGATATTTTGATTAGGAATAATCACAGACCTGCCTTTTTTTCCATTTCTTCCTACGTAATGTGATAGAAGGAGATTAACAATCGATGACGCACACCAAAAAGGGTATTATTTCAACTATACCGCGCCGATCGGTTCTCGGTTAGATGACTACTTAGCTAGTTACAGTATTTTGCTAGCTTATATGCTTATTATTTATTATACGTTTTAGCAAACTCTAAACAGTGTTATGTTTGTGAAATGAGAACGTTTAGAAATAATTTGAACTATTCGACACAATGGACCAGAACCAGAGTAAAAAAAGCAATACATATTGTGCGGTTCCAGAATGTAAAAGTACTACGATTAAAACATCTAACAAAACATTTATTTCTATTAATAAGGATGCAAAAAAAGGAAGCAATGGCAGAAAAGCATGAAAAGACTCAAAGCAATCACTGATAAGTCAACATACTTTGTTTGTGTATTTTCCCACACCGAGGTGGGAAGAGTTTCATTACTGTCGAGAGGTTAGCTATTATCTCGGGACAGGAATGAAACTTCCTACCGAGGTTTGTATACTGTTTCATTTACAACCATCATATCCCGATCAAAATTAATAAATCTTTGTTTAGTACAGAGCACACCTAAAATATTACATTTGACAACTGTCACCAATATAAATAAATGTAAGATAAAGTCTAATGGATATTAAGTTCGCGAATAATAAATTAAGAAAAATGTCCTCCTATTATTTTAGAGGGTGGGAAGTGAGGGCGAGTAATGAGGGCGGGAAGTAAAGGTGAGTAATATGACACTTTCCAACCTTCAATTAGTAATGACAGCATTACATAATATATGGTTGTGAATAAACAAAATTACCTATGATTTTTTTTATGACGGACGAAAGAAATAAATCAATTTACTATTAACCAGAGTTCAGACCTTGTACTATCGAAGCTAATAATTGTGTCCATTTTCGCTGTCATTGTGGATAAAAATCTACAATTACAATTTGGAACATTTCCAATTCGGATATGTAATGGCGTTGAGATAGTGGAAGTTTATACAGTTCCAATTCACATAATACATTTGAAAGCGTCACCTCGATAGCGTGTAAATAGGGCAGCTGTTAATATTTATTCGTTAAAATTACTCTTTTAAATGCTTTCTTGTCAAGTTCAATGCCAAAGAGTCTGGCGGATTTAAGATAAGAGAAAAATCTTGAATAGTTGCCAAGATTTGATATAGGAATATATAAATTAATATGGAAGTTTTCGATTATTTAAGGCAAGAATTGATAAAAGTTGGAGACAGCAACATAAAATAAAAATTAATAGTAGTTTGAAAACATGCTTTTATAGTGGATGGAACTAAAAATAATAATATTAAATTGGCGTAAAAGATAATAGTTTAATACTATTATAACCCCTTACAAAGTTTCTGAAAAATATTTTTCAAAAAACAGAGACCGTTCACTAAGAAGCCACGGGCTATTGACATTGAATTACAGGAGCGGATAAATATACCAAATACCGACGTTGCCAAATTTCAAGTAAGTGACATTTAACCAATGTGGAAAATAAAATGAGGTTAAGTGATTGTAGGCAACCAAGTTTACACGATGTGGAAGGAAACACAGACCAGATATTAAGGAAATTGTTTATATTTTTCGAATTGTGTGTTGATTCTGTTCTTTTCAATATATTATGTGCTCTTCGTCTAGTTTTCTTATTTGATTTATAAGCACATATGAATATTTTTTGAGAAAGGGGAGGAAAATTATTGAGATTTATCACTTCCTGGCCAACTGACACAGATCAAAGTGCAACTATGTATAAAAATATCAGAAAATAGGGAATAGAGAACTAAAAAAAAACAAGAAAGCCCATGCCCAAACCCGGTTGATCAAAGTGTAACTATGTATAAAAATATCAGAAAATAAGAAATAAAAAAAAAAAAAAAAAAAAAACCCAGGTGCGCACCTCAACATGCGGGGGAAAAACAACAGGGCTGGCAACATCGGTATTTGGTATGATATTTATACGCTTCTTTGAATTACAGTTGAATGGGGTTAGGATATCTGCACGACATAACCAACCATTCTGGTTTGTAATTAGAAGGGACAATATCACTATTGTAGACCGGTTTCCGCGTATATGTTCCGTGTCAGTACAAGGTAGATATTAATTAACTTAAAAGTTTAATTCAATGTTTTTGAGTAGGTATAAATTATTATAATTCATTTACCCTTAGTTTGGATTTTAACCACATTTGAGTAATGGATGATCTCTTGAAGTATTATAATTCAATTTTACATCTTGCAGTCACACTACATAGAAAAAGTTTATCGCCGTTTAGACTTTTTAATTCGATCGGCATCCTTTTTCACTTGATCAGAATATGCCGATCTAGGGAAACATTCGACAGGGCAGAGAACCCATGTTTTAGCTGACAAACTTAATATACATACATGATTATAAATTTTATCAATCCTGATGATCTTGGTCAGGATATTGGAAGTGTGCATAGTTTCAATATAATCTCACGTTTTGTGGTGAATGGAACGTTTCGCAGGAAAAGCTAATAAAAGTGGATTTTTTCGAAGGCTAGTAGAAAAAATATATGTCAAACCATAGAAAATTGTTGAAAAATGTATGTATTAGTAAAAATTTGAAATAATTCCGAAAATATGGCAACTTTCTGTTCTGTTTCTTCTGTTGGATACATTTTATAAAATAAAAAGCTAACTTTTCAGAAATCATAGTTATATCGATAGATCATATTATTATTACACGAATTCACGTAAAATTTCGGAAGCAATAAGATATTATGGTAAAATAGATAAAATTTTATTACGAAAGGTAGGAATACTACAAACCTGAGAATCGGAGAAAAACAATTTACAGGGTATATTTGTTATATAACAGAATAAAATAAAAATATTGCTTTATACAAATAATTTCAATGAAAACTATCCACCCCACATAGTTCTAAAGGCGACACTTTTATGGAAAGATGGAAAAACACGTCAAAAATCATGTAAAGGGGGATGTCTTTTTGCTCATAGGTAGACGTTATAACTTTAACCTCCTATGGACATCCCACCCAATTTTTTAAACCCTACACATTATTGGATTCTCTTCTACAAGAGGATTACAAAAATGTATAATATATAAGTGAAAAGTCAATCAGTTGGAAGTTAATTCCAATTAATTGCAATTTACAAACAGTACAATTTTAATTCCGAACAAATCATCCAAACAATACTAAAGGTGCTCAAATTGATCTCCATTGTTTCCAATACAATGATAGAATGGAGCCTCAAATGAGTTTCGAACATTATGTAACCTCTCTGTGGTTATTTGTCGACATTCTTGAATAATTCGCTGACGCTGACTATAGATGTTGGCTGAGGCGGAGTGGCATAAATTGAGTATTTCCTATTCTTGAGCTGAATAACTTTTGTGATATTTCAATTTCATTATTAAAAAATCCAAAAATACAAATGTATTCACATAAATTGACACATAGTCTAAGAGATAAGTAAAGTGGATACTCTCTACATCCATATAGAGCCGTTACACATGGGCCAGATGGTCAGTCCTGATGATCAGTGTTAGTACGCGAAACGAAACTGATGCCTTTCACAAGCTACATATGACAATATTTTGAAAATGTATTTGAAGCGTACGTAACAACGCGTGGTTGTCGCTTTGTGCGTTAAACGATTAATAGATCGAAAAACATCGAGGAAAAATCTCAATTACAAAAAGAAAAGTCTCAACTATAGGCTTGCATGCGCAAGACGATTTATTGAATGCGCCTTTGGTCTTTTAACCAACAAGTGGCGTATTTTCCACATACATATGTTTTCTTCAATAAGACTTATTAGAATTTATGTATCTCTACGTAACTCATTTTTCGCCATGGTTCTTGCCGTAAAAGTAGATAATACAACACTGTGATCAAACCGGGATGTTATACGCAACTGACCATCAGGATACGTGTGTTAAACCGCATATTATTTACAATAGCCCCACCTGATGCGTAGTATACGCTGTGCGCACGGGCTCAGCGTATGCCCTTGCTGACGAATCTACGGACTGACGATGCGCTGTACATGTGAAATGCTGTATTAAGGTCGCTTCCCACGGTCCGCGATTCTACAGATCATCACGCACAGCCGACGACCACGGACAACAATTACCAAATTAAGCGATCTAGTAAAAGTAAAAAGAAACCACGTCGCTGGTGGATATCAGCGTACAACAAAAGTCGTATAAAGTAAGTGTACTTATATATCTAATATTTTATTTTCCTTTTTGTCACCCATTAGTAACAGTAGAATCACGGTAGAAAATTAACGAATGACAAAATATTCCCTGTCCTGTTATCCTACTGGTGGTGGGATCATGGGGAATGATTCGGAAAAACTGCAAAAAGTGCAGCGCACCTTTGAAGTTACCGCTTTGCGACGGATACCGGCGCACCGCCACAGACGTCCTGTGCTACCACGGACGAGACCCTTCCCACGGTGTGTCGTGCGAGCTGGTCCGCGTCCGTCCGCGACAACGCGCACCGTGGGAAGCCAGCTTTATATATAATGGCCCCTGCGGATGATCAGGACTGACTATCATCAGTCCCATGTGTAACGGCTCGTAGGCTTGAAGGTCCCAAGGTCCACTTGAGCGTTTGCGCATGAGCATTTTAAAAAACTTGCCTTATCCTATCTTTCCTATCCTCTGGAGAACTTTGTACCCCTGAGCTTTAGCATAGCCTCTGGAGAAAAAAATTCAATTTACTCAACACTATCCTAGATTTTCTAGTTGTCAAATTTTTTTGAAGTGTCAGATAGGGAACAGAATTTTATATAAACTTAATTATTCTAGATAATGGTAGCTGGAACGCTACAAAGAACATACAAAAGATAGTAAAATTTTGGGAACTGAATTATACATTTTTTTCTGACCCCTGGGAATCAAATTACATGTAGGTACTCTCGGAAATAGCAAATTCTTTTAGGAGATTTCCTGCTATTCGAAGATCTTTTTTCAAATTTTGGATAGGTATCTCAAATAGTTTTTGGAATATTTGCAAAAAACCGAATCATATTTTCATCAACTTAATTGTTTATAACATTTGCAAGTTTTGCTGGCTCTAATTTTTCAGTTGAACATTATATAGATGCCATTTCGAATCGAATGCGCCCTAAATTTTCAGTGATCCAGGTGAGGTTTGTGATTTTAGGCGAACGAAATAGTTAATATTTTTACGACCTTGGTTTTAGTCCTTTATAAACCAAGAAATTTCAGCATGGAAAGTCATTTAAATAACTACTAATAACATCCCAACATTAAGGTGAATAAATAGGTGATAACCATGATATAAACATACACAATAACGAATTGACAATTAAAACCGCGATATTTACACAGCTCAAGAGTAGAGTAATCTTTGCAGTAAAAATGTCAAATGTGGTGACGTCCTTACGGGCTCACTAATGACGTCTTCGCCTCATAACCATTAACAACCACATCGGTATTTATAGACCGGCAGCCCATGATACGTGTAGGCTTCATTATTTTAAATGGAAGCCGTTTTCACCATCGAGTTTAATGTGAAAAACAAGTAGAATAAGGCTATTGCCAAAGACCCAATCTTGCATTCAAAATCATATTTGGAAAATTATTAACAAATGAAGTATCCCCGTCAAATGTTTGCCACTAATGTTTTCAACATCTACCAGGATAGAAAAATCTTCGGCATACATTAGTTATTCCTGCAAAATTATTGTTTAATGTTTAAATATGTTCTAAACAGTTTATATAAAGGAGACCAATTTCGAAATGTTGAAGTAGCAAGGAAATCAAGAACAAAACTATAGTCGGAGAGTTTACTCAATTTAAAATGAACTCTCAGAATTGTTTGGCACTTTTTCTTAGCTAGCGGTGCTTTTATTTTATCAGCAATCGCTCGTTTGTTATTACTTTTTCTATAAATGTAAACAATCTTAATCATCGATTTGAGCGCAACAGGGGCTTCCCTCTTGGTTACCCGAATCACAGAATACACCAACTTGGTGTATTCTGTGCCCGAATCATCAGTGAACAAAGCAAAAACAGTTCACACATATGCTTTGTTCGATCGGTCGACACGAGATTGTGCTTATACCTCTGTTACCAAGATGGCGCGTTTGATTTGAAATAACGGGGTCTTCTATTTATAAACATTTATAAGAAATTTATTTTCATACTGTAAGTTCTTTCTGTTCAAAGTTTGAATAAAATAACTATAAATTACTGGATTTCTTTCATTGATAAATGTGATTGTAGAAAAAATATTGTGTACAACTTGTACGCAAATCACTTTTCCCACCCGCTAGATTTGTGGCACGAGCCACAAACTTCTGCGCTCGTGGGAAAATTGACGCTTTGCGCACTAGTTGTACAAACTATTATGAACTGCTACCATAGCACTGTGCAATCAATAATTTTAAAATAGACTACTATTAAATGAGAAGGTTTCTGTTACAATTTAATGCATGATATATTTAATTGTATGTTCTTTAAGGTTAGATTAAAATAGGAAGGTAATATTTCTCAATCGTAATTATTGTTTTCATGTGGTCGGTTTTCAAAGGTCTTGGCTAATTTAATTTTATAGCAATTCATCTAAGATTTCCAAAAGAAGTATGAGAAGAGGGAAGATTTAAACTATTTTAACAACTAATGAAAGAATAAACAGAATTATAATAAGATTTATTTGTAAGATTTTCAATAAAACCACAAAATTAATTATTTTATATATAAAACATATTATTTTGTAAAAAATTTCGACACCTCAAAATGTATTTCAACGAAACGAATAAACTAATGTGGATTCTCGAGAAAAGTTAGTCATAGGACTGTCAAATTTAGGAAAGTCCTTGACACTTCCGGTTTCGTTGGATATGCGAATGATTCCGCTTACCTACAGTGGATTGACTTGGACTTGTTTGCCTGATTTGGATGTTTGTTATTAAATGACTAGAGATATTTCGTATTGATAACACTGTATACCATTATTGTCTTTGTTTTCAATTATACCTAATAATTTTTGTACTTAAGAAAATTCTATATTTCATATATTATTAACACAGAATTCAACTACTATATAGTTTGTTTCAAAAAGTACATAGAGTATTGGAATGCAACAGCCTGTTTATCGGATATTACAGAGATGTACTTTAGGTAGGTGTACTATTTTTTTTTTTCGGGCCGAGATGGGAAACTCATGTTCGACTGGGTCCTTAACCAGTACCCAGACAGTGTTGGACTCATCCCCACGGAGATGCCTACCAACCAAACCCACCTCAAACTCGCCGTTACTCCCGCCTTGGAATCACTACCCTAGCATACGTCAAGACGGGCGGCGGTAGGTGTACTATTGGAAATTGTCACAGTTTTTAAGTTTATAAAAGAAGACAGAATCCTGCAAATAAATTGTCATTTTAGTAAAGCGTGCTATTAATAGATGTTGAAGGTAATAGTAATATAACGCCTTACAGAGTCTTTGAAAATCCAAGAACAAAGACTGTTCTCTAAGAAAAAACAACTACTTCTCTGGCTATATGCCATGAAGGACATTAGGTAGAAGGAGTAATAATAGGTACGATTCCGAAGGCGACAGCAGCAGCAGATTGCAGACGAAAAATACATTGCTCAACAATATACAATATAATAACATAAAAATTTCTGAATTTTCTTTATAAATATTTGGAAGAAAAACGTGGAAAGATAGATTATTCAGAGAACAACAAAAGCAACCCACATTCAATAAAAAAAAAGGTAGAACGTGTCGCGGGACACACGGTAGGAACTTTAGTTCCTTTTAAGCAAAAATTATGTAATACATTTGACGTTATAGATAAACAATTTGCATATTCCTCGGTGGTCGAGTAGTAAGCAAACCAGACTCTCACGCGGCAGACCCGGGTTCGATTCCCCGTGAAGTAGTTTTTTCTATTGTTAATTTCATTTTTAAATAATTATTCTGCTTGATATTAATAACGACAACACGCAGACTTTTGAAATATTTAGCAGAATATTCATTATTATAGATAATGGTACGGTACCCTTCATGAGGGAGTCCGACTGGCAACATCTACTTATAACAGCATCGTATATTTAAAAAGGGAAACCGTAGCATTATACAAATTGGACATTCAAGAACTGTAAGTTTACCACAAAAAAATTAGTGGAAACATAAAATTGAATTGTTAAATTTTCAATTTGAAGTTATATTTCAGTTTATAGAAATTTTTATTTTCTATAGTGGGTCGTAGAAAAAATATGCTGTTCGACTCATGTGGATTGTCCATATCGCACTTGAACGATTGTCCTCGTGCGATATGGCCATCATATCCACACTAGTTGCACAAACTCCTATTTCTATCAAAATATGCCAGTTTACATTTAAAAACAAGCTGCCAAATGTCAAATCAATTTATCCATCCATTTTAAAGTTATCGAATTAAAACAAGTTTTCAAAATTTCAACACTCTGTATTTCGAAAAGTAAATGTGCTAGACCCCTTAATCCTCATGTCATTTTGACAACCGATGCTGTAAATAAACAAAATAGATCAATCGCGCAAAAAAATTATGGAAATAATAGTAAAAATTTATCCGAACAAATTCAAGTAGATCACTAGCACTGCGAATACCAGCTTTGCATAGAATTTTAATATAGCGTCGGTGGTTCAGTGGTAGAATGCTCGACTTCTAAGCGGGCGGCCCGGGTTCGAATCCCGGCCGGAGCATATGAATCGCTGCTTCGTAAACGAGGGAAAGACTAAGGAGAGAGCACAAGCACGCAAGCAAGGCACATAACGAAGCAACGTAACATAACGTAGCGTAACGTAACGCGTAACGGTCAGATCTTTTGCGTCGCGACCCCCGGTCGCTCAAACATAACCTGACGTAAAGAACTAAAGTTCCAAAAATGACAGATTAAGTGAAATAATCATGCGAAGTTACTTCATTATGCTATTTACAACGGCTATTTATGAAAATTAATACCGTATAGGACCACTTCGGGCTAGCCTTAATGCTGTTATTCGATTTGGGAATTTGGGAGACTATATCTATTAAATTATTGATGAACTGCTGTGAAATGCCTGCTCAGATGACTTGCAATGCGTAACTAATTGGTGTGGTTGGCGCCATTAAATTTGCATTTTCATTATACTGCTGTCCTCTTTCTCTCCAGACTAAAATTCGACCATGTGATGTTTTCGTCTCTGCTTGAAACACAGTTGTGTATCGACCAAGGCTGAAGAACTGTTTTCTTCATAGGTCCACTAGACTCAGTGCAATGGTTTGTTTTCGATCCATCGGTGAACAAGA